>QANX01008021.1:69874-85954 GCA_003254975.1 Ochetophila trinervis
AAAAAAAAAAAAAATGTTCACTTTTTTCCACAAACTACCATTCGAGAAATTCAAATGTTCACCTCTTTTTTCCACAAAATCTCATTCAAGAAATTCAAATAAAAACTACATTCTCACTCCATGAAAAAATGAAAAAACAATTTAAACGGAAAAAGATAAAAAAGAGAAAAAAAAATGAAAAACAAATTTCGGTGGCGAATGAGTGGGGAAGAGAACGAGAAGAGAGAGAAAAAAAAATAGCAAAAGAAGAAGGTTAATAAAAAGAGAGGGTAAAGAGGAAAAAATAAATAAAGAAAAGGAGAAAGGAAAAAAATGAAAGCAGTGTAGGAAACAATGAGAATAAAGAAAGAGAAAGAAAAAGAAAAAGAAAAAAAAAAGAGATTTTAGTTAGTTGGAGGAGGGAATGAAAAGAGGGGAAAAAAAAGTGAGAGAAAAAAGACTGAGATACAGAGAGCGGAGAGAGAAATAAAAACTTGTTTAAGAGACAGAGAGAAGAGAGACCGTGAGAGAGATGAGAGAAAATGAAAGATGAAGAAATAAAAACGTATTTAAATTTTATTTTAAAATGTATTTTAACCATTTTATCATGCCATGCAAAATAGAGAAAACAATAAGTTAAATGACAGTTAATATTTAGGTAGTTTTACTGAATTTTCATAATTTTTTTGGTATAAAGTAAATTAGGATCTCAAAATGATAGGTGCTTATGAATTTTCTCTAAATTAAATGTAGTGTTTTCAGGTTTGAAAAATTATATGAATTTCTCCTATATTAGAATCTATCAGTTAAATCATCATTTTTTCTACGTGGCATATCAAATGGCAAAGTATATTCTCCAATAGCTTTTAAATATATATATATTTTTAATTTGTCCCTCCAATAATAATAGAAAAGGTAATTTGTACGAATAGTCTTTTATTTATGGTGTTTCTTTACGGAGGGAGGTATGATTTTTTTTGTGATAGTTCAGTCCTTTAACTTCATTATGTTTTGTACCATTTTATCTCTTTTATGATTTCATCTATCAGCCGTTAAAAATGACAAATGAGGTGCACATATTTCTTATCATTTTGAAAAATATATTTTTTATATATTGCAATATTAATATGCATTGCAATACTAGTCTTTTAATTTTTAATTTATTTTTTAATTTTTAACTTTTAAAATTTTATTTTAGAAAGATTTAAGACTTTTTTAAAAAATATTACTATAAATAATTTTTTCAAAATTTTTAAATTGAAAAGTTTAAATATTAAAATTTTAATTGTTAATTTTTTTTAATAATTTTATACTCAAACTTAAAACTTTAAATTTACTATTAAAAAATTGAAGTTTAAGTGTACAATTATTAAAATTTTAAAATTTAAGTTTACTATTGATTTTAATATTAAAATATTAAAAGTTTAATAAGCAAATTTTTCAAACTGACAAGTAATGTCTTTTGCACAAGCAATCGTTCAATTTTTAATAGTTGATGAATGAAATCATCAAAACGACAAAACATTCCAAAATATAATAAAGCTAATGTATTCAATTTATAATTGGTTGAATTTTAAAATAGTTTAAAAGTTTATAGGTTCAATTTAAAATTTAGATAAATTTATATGAATCAAGATGGATTCAATTTAGATTTTAATATATTTTATAAAAGTTTATTAAAATCTAAATGTATTCAATTTAGACTTTAAAAAATTTTAAAAAATGATAGATTTTATTGAATTTTAAAAATAATTTTGTGAATGAAAATGTCGAAGTGAAATTCCATATATTTTTTATAGATTTCATTGAATTCTTATAAATTCTATATAAAATTAATGAAATTCCTTAATAATCTATAATTTTTTTTTAAATTTATAACTCTTTTTAAATTTATTAAACTTTAAATTGAATACACTTTACTCTTTAAGAGACTAGGAGTAAATGACATTAGAAGTACTTGAACTTTATCGCGAGTTACAAATAGGTACCTTGTTTTTTTTTTGGCAATTTTGTATCCGAATTTCAGTTTTGCTGCAGCGTTAATACCTGGAGGCGATTTCGTTTAAATTTTTTCGGCAACTTGCACGTAATGTGTCACGTGATCTTTAGCTGAAGGGTAGACTGGTCTTTTTTTGCTTGTCTTCTTCCTTAAGCTCTATACACTCCGATTTGCAGACGTCAACTACAAAAAATTGGTACCGGATTTGTATAGATAGTTTGATGAAATCTAGAAAAAAAATGTTAAAATGAAATTGTACATTTTAATTTCTTTGCCGAGTTTTGCTGTTTTAGGTGTTGTTAGCCGGATTTGTATAGACAATTTATAAGTAAATGGTGTTTTGGTTTGCAAATAGATGAAGAAAACAATTGGCCTGAGTTTTACTAATAAGTGAGTTGTAAATGCATGATTTAGCTTGAAATTTTGTAAGTTTTGAATATTTGGATATGAAATCATTTGCGTATAAAAATTTTAAAATTGTATTAAAGTGTTGGTTATTTTGCCCTAGGTCATTTTAGGCTCTCAAATGTTCATCAAAATTGGGTATGACACAAATCGGGAGAAATCGTAGCTAAAAAAACCATGTCTACCCTTTAGCTACTGACCACGTGACACATCACGTGTGGGTTGACGGAGAAATTTAAACGGAATTGCTTCCAGATATTAACACTGAAGTAAAAATAAAATTCAGATACAAAATTGCCAGAAATAAAAAACGAAGTACCTATTTATAATTCGCGATAAAATTCAGATACTTTTAGTGTCATTTACTCTAAATAAATTGTCACAAAAATTTTCTATATGCAAAAACTCTTAACTGATGTGGCAAAAACGAAATAGAAACTATCAGAGTAAATTAGCAACTCATTTAATTTTATTAAACTTTATTAATAGAAAAATAACATTTTCCTCTTCTTCTTCCTTCATCCGGCAATGAAACTCGAAACCTTGGGATTGAACCCGATATGTCACCAATAAACTAGTCGTTCATCATTAGACAGTGACACTTCACCAATCAATCAAATGCATATCAAATTGAAAACCGAAAATGTAACAAAGAAATCAAAGATGAAGAACCAATAGAATACCGGTGGAAAAAGCGAACAGAGCAATATCAAATAGAAAGCTGGAGATCCAGTAGCCGTGAGCACGTAACCGGAGGCAAGAAATGAAGCATGTACGACGAAGGCTACCTAGTCGTATTTGTTGAGAAATGAAGGCCTGGCGGGTCTGATCACCGCCATCACCGACTTGTCGCTCGCTATCTGGATTTCAAAGACTAAATTTTGAATGGATTTTGTAGTACTTTTTTTATTTTTTATTGGAAAAAGGATCTGCACTCGTAGTTTTATTTGAGGAAAAAGTTCACTGAATGCCCAAAAACAAAGGGAATCCTACTAAATGTCCACTGCGAGTTCGCTAGATTTCAACTCAGCACTGGAACTATGAGAAAGTTGTTTGGTTTCTGAGAAAAAAATCCTCAATTTTACATATTGTTTGGAATTATTATTTTTACTCTAAAGATAAAATTAATTGAAAGGCTACAGTTAATGGGCAATTGGATGCTTCATTCCTAGCTTGGTGCTTAGAGGACAGAGAAGGTTTGAGTCAGCATTTAGGAACTAGTGTTTTTGAGTTTTGCCTGTGTGGCTTAGAAAGGGTAGAATCTTGCAGTTTTGGAACAATTCCCTATATTTTTTTATTAGATATTTTATTTTTTGAATTGCACTTCATCATTTATTTTCGATTGTATAGAACTATTGAAGAGTAAATTTTAACTTCACGGACTATTAAATAGATATTATATAAATATAATGTCAATTAAACAGAAAAAAAACTTCTATTCTAGAAAAAAAACATCTAAACTGTTAAAAAAAAATTANAAAAACATCTATTCTAGAAAAAAAAAACATCTAAACTGTTAAAAAAAAATTAGAACTATGTAAAAGATACTATAGATGGAGACTGTCCCTACAAATAATTCTAATATAAAATATTCAATTTTTAAACATTCATTTTTTACTCTTTCTTCTCTGAAAAAAACTCTCCAATGCACTCGCTCACTGTCTCTTTCTCTTTTTTTTAATTCTTCCCAGTTCCATCTTTCTCTGTCCAATTCTTCCCATAGAAACAGTGGTGTCCGTGGACAGCAGTTGCTATGGGTGACGACGGAGAGGCCAGGAGGGCTGTAAAACTCACCTTCTATTTTTTGGGTAAAACTCGTCTACTGTTAGGATTGTCGTCGATATTGTTGGTAGGCACAATCATATGAAAACAGAGATTAGGACCAATTTTACCAACAAAAAAAAAGAGGAAAAAATTACTATAAATAGAACACTTGTGAAAGTGAAACGCATGGCATGGAACAAATTCCTGGTACTCCGGAGTACAAACTTTTTTTCCCATCATATGCATCCACTGCGTATATATCTTGCCATCGTAGTCAATGTGTTTTTTTTGGTTTTTTTCTTTATGGTCCTTAATTTTTATGAGGAAATGGGGCGTCCTTTTTTTGGGTTGGGTGGCTCTTCTTTAGCATGTGATTTTTTACCATATTTTGAATTTAAATAATGTAAATGCAGTGTCATTCTTAATAGGGCACATGCAGCACATCGAATGGTTTTAATAGGTCATTCTTAAGTCTAATTCTAATCTGATTTAGACTTGTTGAAATTGAAACCGTTTAATTCGGTTGAGATATGTTCTGCTGCTTTCAATTTAAAAATGCAACGAAAGACTAATTCCTTGTTTGTTTGAAAAAAATAGTGAACTGAGGAATTGCTTGGAAGATGTTCGACAAATGTTTCAACTGAGGTTAAAGATCTTTTTGTTCTTTGGATTATTCCATTTGGTGGGAGTTCTACGTACTGACAAAATAGAAAACATCCTAGTAATCAAAATAAAATTACATATTTTTTTTTTGTAGCATAGTAACATAAAGCAATCGAAAAAATAAAAATAAATGGAAATGGTCAACACCAACAACACACCAGACTAATCATAGAGCCAAATCAATTACATTTTGGAGCATACTAGCCGTAGAAGTTCAGGATGCCAGAGTATTCATGAAATCTGCATCTCCGGCCAAAGCCTGAAATGTCTCCGGCGAAAGGCAAGCTTCAAAATCAACACTACCATCCTCAGCTCCAGGAAACACAATCAGCTTCCCATCAGACTTGTTTCCAGGACCACTTCGCACTGCAATTGGTTTTCCCCACCCGAAGTCATTGCCGAACACATTGAACCGCGGTGAGCTTCCCGTAACCAATCTTGTATTGTCAATCCGCTTCCCGTAACCAACTTCCTCTGATCTCTGCGAAGCAATTTCATCTTCCACGCAGCCCATCCAAATCCGTTCTTTAGTAGCTCCCCTGCTGTAGTGCTTACATTCCCGAAGACTACCGAATTTCCCAAATACTCATCTGGCAATTTCGGCTCTACTCTCCCTCTTACGCCCACTATAATCGCATAACTGACCTCTTGATCTGAATTAAGATTTCGGCTGCGGGTTACCGATACCCAGAGATGAGCCAAAAGTGCCTGAAGAGACGAGATCTTATCGGTGTTCATCTCTGAGTTGGCTTTTGCTTTGAGCTCTGCAATTGTCTCTTTCGTGAAATGGAACATTCTCTGCTGTAACGGTGGAAGAACTCTCTTGCTGATTTCAAGTTGAGAGGAAGGGATTCGGAGTGGGAGTTCGATGATTCCGTCAAGAAACCGACGGCTGAAAACTGGCGGAGGAGATTTCGGACCAAGTGAAATTAGTTCGCCGCGGGAGATCTCGGACCAAGTGTTGAAGAAGTGCCAGAAGGATGAACCATCTATAGCGGTGTGGTTGATTGTGCAGCCGATGAAAATCCCATCCACTAGCTCCGTTACTTGAACTGAAAGCAGAGGCTTGGAAATTCCATGGTAGTTCACGATTCCATTCCTGGGGAAAAAAGAGTAAACGACGTCGTCGGGAATATTGATGGGTTCGAGAATATCAGCCACCGAGACATCATCGACAGCAGCGTGGATAAACTCTGCGCCTTCGCCATTACAGCGAAGGAAAAATGAGGAGGTGTGGCTCTGATCGACGTCGTTTTGAACCAGAGCAAGACGGCCAGCAAGAGGGTAGAATATATCCAAGGCAGTGGAGAAGGTGTCTTTAAGGTGGTGGATCAAAGCCGAAGTGTTTGTAAATCTGTCGTCGCAGCAGAGAGAGTTGGGTTTGCGAAAGAGAAGACCCTTTTGGATTGGATCTGCAACAAGGAGTAGCAGATCCCATGGAGTCAACTCGATTCTCTGACTATGAGTTAACTCAATTTCATCAGCTGCATGAGTTCTGGGTCGGACCGTAGTGGTGGAGATGAAACGTATCTTACTCATATTCCAATTTGGCTGTGGACTGGCCTAAAGCGTATCTGTTTTGTTTTCTAGTCCATTTTTGCTGCTATTTGTTTATTTTGGTTATTTANGGTAGTTCACGATTCCATTGCTGGGAAAAAAAGAGTAGACGATATCGTTGGGAATATTGATGGGTTCGAGAATATCAGCCACCGTGACATCATCGACAGCAGCATGGATAAACTCTGCTCCTTCGCCGTTACAGCGAAGGGAAAATGAGGAGGTGTGACTCTGATCGACGTCGTTTTGAACCAGAGCAAGACGGCCAGCAAGAGGGTAGAATATATCCAAGGCAGTGGAGAAGGTGGCTTTAAGGTGGTGGATCAAAGCCGAAGTGTTTGTAAATCTGTCGTCGCAGCAGAGAGAGTTGGGTTTGCGAAAGAGAAGACCCTTTTGGATTTGATCTACGAGGAGGAGTTGCAGATCCCATGGAGTCAGCTCGAATCTCTGACTCCGAGTTAACTCATCATCTTCATCGGGTCCATGAGTTTTGGGTCGGACCGTAGTGGTGGAGATGAAACGAATCTGTGTCATATTCCAATTTGGCTGTGGACTGACCAAAAGCGTATCTGTTCTGTGACTGTCTTGTTTTCTAATCCATTTTTGCTGCTATTTGTTTCCTACTTGCAAATTACTTATTTACTTGCATTTGTGCGATTGCTTACATATGATGTTTGCGTACCCCTCATACGTAACTTATTAACTAATACATTAAAATATTACATTGTGATATATAACCTTTTAATATGAAATTTTACGTTGATTTTTCTTTTTTGGAAAGAAAACTTTACGGTGATTAACATTATAATATTACATAAAATTGTCCCTTGTAGCGTGTTTTTTACAATATGCTTGATAGTTTTCTTGCAAACTGTCGTTAGCCGGCCTATGGGGCATATTAGCAGCGATTATTGTAGTCTAAGTCGGACTATTAATTATTCGACTAGGTAAAATTGAAACCAAGTGCTCCGTTAGCTTAAGACGCGCGTCTATAAAGTTCATGAAAATTGCGGCAATGAATGCATGTACTAATACTCATTGTTAAGTAAATTTCCAGGTCAAGTAGGGTGGATTGGATGTACTGGTAATCCTCTCCAACCCGTACTATGAGGAGTTTGCCTTCTTGTTTGATTTTGTTATGTATGTTTGTGTATGCTTACTTTTATTTACAGTGGCAAGTTTATTTTATCACATGTTTAGGATTGTTGGGTTGTGAGTGCAAGTTTAGGACCTTGAGCACGCCATATTTTGTGGCATATGCAAATGTTTTCGAAATATGGTTATATGATTTGGTTCTCAAGTACTTATTATAAAACATTTGGGATCGATCCATTTTTAAAAATTATTTTTGACAGATTATTTTTCAAAGTGGAATAAACGTATAAAAAATATTATTGATTGTTATATTTATATATATATATATAAATTAAAAATAAATAAATAAAATTAATATTTTAGTAAATATAGCATTATTGATTTTTAAAACTCTTTATATGCAAAATGGAATTTTCATTATCATACACTCCCCTCCTCTGCATCCATGATCAATTAGAGGTGGACGATGAGAACGATTTTTGAAAAATGATTATTTGTCAAATCGACGATCACCTGCCAACTCCTTCCGTACGCCTTCCATCATACCCATTTGTTGATTATTTTATTTTTATTTTTTTGTGAAAAAGCTTGTTTTATACAGCACAAAAGCCTCCAAAAAGGATTACACCCTTAGCTCTCTTAAGTCAGAAGAGAGAGCATCAGTTATAACAAAAGGGAAGGATTCCTCTAAGGAGGAATCAAAAGACAGACAACAATTGTTACCTAAAAAAAATTTAGCCACAGCATCAGCCACACCCTTAGAAGATCTATGGTTCCAGTTGAAACTCCAATTAGCCCTCGCCCCTCTGTCTTTGATTTGCAACACACCTAGTTGAGTATCCCACTGAATCGAGTCTTCATCAGAATTTAACATTGTCATTAAGCTGGCTGCATCCGAAAACTAGACCACATCCTTCCAACCTTCACTGGAAATGATGCCTGAAGCCCAAAATAGCGCCTCAAGCTCAGCAGTTTGAGCTGAGATACAATGACATAAATTTGATCTCAGCATCACCAACTCCCCAATCTCATTCCTAATAACTAACCTAATTCTTGCTCTTCCATTTAAGAATGCAGCATCCGTGTTCACCTTGAGCCACCCTGCTAAGGGAGGGATCCACTTCTCCACCCTTGCCCTCCTAGGCTCAGCACTCACACGATCCAAGCATAAAGATTCTTCAACTGATTGGTTCAATAAGGCTACATTTCTAGTGATCTCCACCTGCTTCTTATGAACCTTGATATTTCTAAATTTCTAGCAATGAAACATAAAAGAGCACAGCATGATAGATGTTGAAAGGCTGTCCATCCCCCTCAAAAGTAAATCCACATCCGGATTAATGCAAGACTCCACCATCTCAGCAATAGAATTCACTATCCATTTGTCCAAACGGAAGCCCTATTTGCAAGCAAAAGCCAAGGTTTGGGCCCTAGGACAATCTTTGAATAAATGAAAAGAGATTCCTCAGTTGCTCCAAAAACTGCACAACTAGTATCCCCAAACCCAATCCTCCGAACAGTAACATCCCTTGAAGGAAAAACCCCTGCAAGAACTCTCCACAAAAACATTTTAAAATGGGGATGGATATTAAGTTTCCACAACTTGTCCCACACCGCAGGAATGGCTTCAACCGAGTTTGTTGTAATTAGCTCAAAACAACCTTTCACTGAGAATCTTCCATCTTTGTTTTTCTTCCACAAAAGCTTATCATTACAGTCAATACTAGGCCATTTCAAATTCAGAATTGCACTTGATGTCTCCTCACTGCATAATCTCCTCACCAAACCTTCATTCCACTCATTCTTTTCCTCATGTTTTAGATCAGCCACCAATATGAATCCAGAAGTATCAATCCCCTCCCTAGGATGAAGCACTTTATCCACCAGCCCGGGGACCCAAAGGTCTCCCCAAAGCTGAATATTTCCTCCATTGCCTAGCTGGAAGCAAGCACCCCTCAAAATCCACTTTCTAGCACTAGAGATGCCCCTCCACACAGCCGAAGCATCATAAATCTTTTCACCCAAAAGAAGGAATGGCCTCTAAGATACTTAAATCTCAAAATTTGAATCCACCAAGCTTTTTCTTCCGAGGTGATCTTCCAAGCAAGCTTGGCAATTAAGGCCATGTTAAAATTCGCGAAGCGACGAAAGCCAAGGTCCCCTATTCTTTTTGGTCTACAGATATCATCCCAAGATTTTAGAGCCATATATTTGCTACCATCGGATTTAGAGAACCACCAGAACCTCTTGATAATCTTGTCTAAATTTTTACACATTGTGACCGGAAGCTTAAACGTTGCCATGGTATAGGTAAGAATAATTTGTGTGATCGTTTTAATCAAAACAGCTTTCCCGGCTTTGGACAGAAGTTTTTTACTCCAACTTCAAGTCTCTTTTGAACCCTCTTTTGTAACCGACCAAATTATCTAATTCTATTTCTGCTCCTCACCAGAGCATTGCCCAAGTAACAAGAATTAGCACCCATTTCCTTAAAACTTGTGACTTCAAGGATGCCTTTCTTATCTAGGCCTCTAGTGCTTTTTGAGAAAAAAATGTTGGATTTCTCCAAATTAGCTTCTTGCCATACTAACGACAGTAGCTGTCAAAGCAATTTCTAAATGACTCTGCCTCCTGCTTGTCTGCTCAGATGGTCACAAGCAGATCATCTGCATATAGCAGATGGGAGACTGAGGGAACATTCCTGTCCACTTTGATACCATGCAGCCTCCCCTCAGATTCCTCCCTAGCCAGCAATCTAGAGAGTATCTCTGATCCAATGATAAAAAGTAGAGGAAACAAAGGGTCTCCTTGACGAATGCCACACCTCAGATTTATTTTCTTAGAGATGCTTCCATTGAAAAGAAGGTTGAAAGTAACTGAGTTTAGGAAACTCAAAATTAAGTGCTGAAAATGATCGCTGAAGCCCCAAGCCTTTAATATTATTCTTAAGATAAACGTCCATTCCATTCTATCGAAGGATTTTTTCATATCAATTTTCATCACCATCAAGCCCTTCTTCCCTTTATGTTTTTTCACCCAATGCACCACCTCTTGATCAATCACTGTGTTCTCTGCTATCCACCTCCCTTTTATGAAGGCTCCTTGATTAGGAGGGATGAGTCTCTCAAGAACACTACTAAGGCGATTAGCCAAAATCTTGGCCACAACCTTATAAGCAAAGTTACACAAGCTAATGGGGCAGAAGTGGTTGAAATTACAAGCTTTGTTGGTTTTGGGAATCAGTAGAATGTAGGTTCTGTTTGTTCTTTTAGGAATTTTCCCACAACGAAAGCATTCAGTCACAAACATGATGAGTTTTTCCTTCACTGTACTCCAGTAATGTCTGTAAAAAATGCCCGGGAAATCGTCAGGGTTCGGGCTTTTCATGCAAGTTCCACACACATTCATTGATCTCATCTTCAGACAGACAACAAATGAGGTTGAAGTTTTCTAGCTCCGAAATCTTCTCGCACAACAAACTCTCAAGATCACAGCTTTGCCTAGGTAGGCTAGATGTAAAAATCTTATCAAAGTTTAGTTTGAAATAAGCAGTAATTTTCTTCTCATCAGAAAACTAGTCCTCCCCATCCTTGATGAAATTGATTTTGTTCATTCGTCGGCGGATAATGGTGCTAAGATGAAAGAACCTTGAGTTTTGATCTCTTGCTTTTAGCAAGATTTCTCGAGACTTTTGCCTATGAATAGATTCTGTCCTGGTACAATGAATTCTCAATTCCTCTGAAACCTGCAATTGTCTTCCCCGATTAACATCAATCTTTTGCAAGGCTTCCAATTCTGTCTCAAGTTCCTTAATCTTCGTGTGAGCAAAACCAAACACATTCTTGTTCCAATCTAGAATAGCTCTCAAGGTATCTGCCAGGCATCTATTTAATTTGTGACCAAACAATCCACCTTTCTTGTCAGCATTCCAAGCTTCTTGGACTAAAAGATTGCTAGATTCATCCATGGTCCAAGCTTCCAAAAACCTAAAAGGTCTGATGGACCTCCCTTCTCTTTTGAGAGTAAGCACCAAGATCAGACAATGATCATATTCTTCTTTTCTGAGATGTTCTACAGTCGCATCAGGAAAGCTTTTCAACCAAAGAGCGTTAACCACACCCCTGTCAAGTCGCTCCTTGATCAAAGCAGCCCCTTCCTGATTGTTCACCCAAGTATAACGGCTTCCACTGAAACCTAAATCTATCCCTCCCACATTTTGCATAAAATCACGCAAAACATACGCTTCCTCCAAATCCCTCTCCCACCAAATTTTTCATCTTCATCAACCACCTCATTTAGATCTCCAACCAGCAGCCAAGGACCTGTTACATCATAGAAAATGGCTTCAAGGTTTTTCCAAAAAAATTCCTTTTCTACCAAGTAAGGCATCCCATAACAGGCGATGATGGTTCCAATTTTCTGATCATATTCGTTCCACCAAAAACATTTTAAGACTCTCTCAGAGTAGTTTTCAACCATAATGTTAATATCTTCTTCATTCCACATCAAAGCCAATTTGCCAACTCTGCCAACTAGATCAACCACAAAAGATTTTCCAAAACCCCATTTGTCTCGAATTTTGATCATCCTCTGAAAACCGCATTTTGTTTCAATCAGAAATAAGACCTTTGGTTTATGAATTTTCAAAGTTCTGAATAAGAAATTAACAGTTTCAGTGTTACTTGAACCTCTACAATTCCAAGAAAGGAGGCTTAGACTTGCATGGGGGGCATGAAAGGGCCCGCCTCCTCGACTCATGGAAAATCCAAATGACGTCGCAAAGATGAGGCTGAAGCCCCCTCTTTGATTGAGTCATTCTGGTCTCGTCGCCTGATGTTCGCAACTCTTTGAGATATTCTCCTAGCTTCACGCTTCCACGACTAAGCTCGTTCTTGCCCTCTTTTAGTTTTCCCCTCATCATCGCACCCTGCCTCATCACCTCTCGATGTCTCCTCTCCGGTGAGCACTATCTGAGACAAGTTCTGACTTTGCATTTCAATTTCAGCTAAGAGGTCATCCGTGGGCTCAAGATCAGGCCCACTTTCTATTTCTCCTGAAATAGCTAGCCTTTTAGGCTCTGAGTCCAAAGTTTGAAAAAGCCCCCTCTTCCTACATAGGCCCAGGGGAAAGTCCTCTTGAATGCTTTCGCGGGCTTTAGCAAAAGTCATCCTACTAAGTCCAATGTATGAAATGAGATTTGGGTCCAGCCCATCCATGGTTCTTCTCTCTTTGTCTTTTTTGGATCCCAACTCTAGTAGCACATTTGAAGCCCAGTCCGCCAATTGATGGATCTTAAAGTTTGATTTGCTGATTTGTTCAATCACTGCCGACTGTAGCAAACCATTCTGTCCAATCTCATGTAGTTTCAGAGTGAGTTCCAAAGCATCTAACTGAGGACACATCATTATGGTGTTGCCGTACTCATCTTCTGCGTACTTCCCCATAATTTCTTTTAGGCTACCCTCCTCGACTCCTGTAGCTACCTCTTTTCCCCTTGTAATACACATCAGCTCACCGGTTTGAATAGTCTTTTCCTCCTCGTTTGTGCTCCGGTCATCTTTCTCCGGTATCATTTGTTGATTCTGTTGCTTTCATTTTCTCAAACAAACATAATGGGTTTCCACTCTCAATTGATTCCTCATATGGGTCTTCCACACCTTACTTTGGACTGTACCGTTTGGTAGAATCCATATGGCCTCAAGACTCCATTATTTAAGTATTTCACAAAGTGAGGGTTGTTTTAATTCTGTTGCCGAATTGTATTTACTATCCCATCATCTTCTTGGGTGTTCTTTGTTTGGGTGGTGTTGCTACAACAATGAATACCTCTAGCACTGTTTTCGAAATCGAGAAAGAGATTGCTGATTGCAATGCCTGTTTTACTTTTACTGATACTAAAAAATTGGGAAAGCTACGAGGATTACGTGTTCCTGCAATTGGGGTACTGGAAAATGTTCATTTCGACTCCAAATTACTTTTTTTTTGTTTTTGTTTGTCTTTCCTTCTATAACCTTATTAGTTGTAAACTTAGTTTCCTGTGGAAGTAGATCGGTGAGGGAAAAAACCCAAAATCGCAAGAAGAAATGTCACTTGAGTTTTGAGTGCCCATAAAAGAAAGGCAAAGGGAAAAGACAATGATGATCAGGAAAAGGTAGTGTTGGTCACTACTATGGCCCTATTTGCCAACATTTCAGATGGTGGATCGGGTCCTTGCGTCATATTTTTCTTTAGAAAAAAATATTTGTTCCTCAAGCAAATAAAAAAAAATAGATGGTGGCTCCTGGTTTCGAGGCCAGTGATTAAGCAGCAAGACACAGCGGCGGTAATGTATTCTTCAGGAATTGACGGTGTGAGCAAAGGTGTGGAACTGACTCATAGGAATTTAATAGCCATGGTTGAACATTTTATGCGGTTTGAAGCTTCACAATATGATTATGCAAGCCTGAATAAACCGACGCCCTAAGAAATCGTTCTTCAAAATTGAAAAAAATTGTTTACATAGCCCAGCCCTAACTGATTGTGGATGCAGAGGAGGAAAGAGTGTCGCATGCACTACACGTGTACATAGATTCATTCCATTTTGCCTCTAAACTCTGAAGGGGATATGTATGCACATGCTCTTTAAGAAATTGATATAATTAGTGTTAAAGTGAGAGAAGGCTGCAATAAATTTTATCAAAAAATAAAAAATTATTGTACTAAGTATAAAAATTAGAGAGCAAATTGTAAAAACAGATAAAGATAAAAGAGTAATGGAGCAAAATATCCATTTGTTTATCAATAAGAGCTGCATTAAGCAGTAAGCATAACAGCGGGTTTACCAAAAACAAAAAACAAAAACAAAAACCATCAGCGGACAGCTGGTCCAGCAAAAGCTCGTTTACCACCACGAGTATTCCAAAGCTTTTGTATGTTCTTGACAACCAAAGTTGACTGAGACTCGGACCCAAAAAATTTAAAAATAATATATGGTGATCATCATTACTAATTATTTATGATTTTATATTATACCTTTCATATAATATTTTGATTATATTAGCCAATGAATATAATCCAAGAGTGAGCACGTCAATTGTTTGCAATGATATTTTTTATTATTGGTAAAACAATTGTTTGCAATGCGTGTACAAAAAAAGAGTCAATTGTTAATCATATACATGCGAATCATGCCGTACCAGTCTTTATTGAACTCCGGATTTAAGATAATCTCCAATAATTGAACTTTGAGTTTAAGATGTTCTTCCATAGTCATTGCCCATTCGATTGGCCTAAAAAAAATATCTTAATAAAGTTATGTAGGTTAAAAATATTTAAAACTATTTCAAAATATGCCATAATTCTAAAAAAACATTATTACAAAATCAAGATTTGGATTTGGCCCCCAAAAGTTAATAAATCAGTATTAATGTTCATACAATTTTTATTTTAATTCATGAAGTACTTAAAGTACTTCCGCTTATTTTTTTTATTTTTTCGATTCACTAGTGACCAATTAAATTTCGATTTGACTATAATATCGGCAATCTCAAATTTGCCCGTTGCTCTTCCTTTGTTTTCTCCTTTGCTTTTGTCACCAATGACAAATCAAACCCTTATTACCCAAAAAAAAATGACAGATCAAACCCGCACTGCATAACAAAGCCACCAACAGCATTTGGGTCCTCCAAGTCCAACGTCTCAATCAAGCTAGCTAGAAAAACAGCTTCTTTTGAACGATCTTCTCTTTCGAGATAAGTTTATTTGTGTAATCCATAACATCAGCTTGATGTGCATCGTGGAGGGTTGATATATTGGCGTTCATAAAAAAAAACCAGCAGCTTGATGGTTGAGCTTTCATGGAGTGAAGCCTTGATGATGATGGATGGATGGATCTGGTTATCCCTCAATATCGGAGCATCCATTTGTTGGGTGCTAATTGGTTGATGGTTACGGATATTCTGTTATCAGAGAGATATTAATTGTGAATAAGCAAGAGAGAATGAAAGAGTGAGACTTAAAAAGTACAAAATTGAAATTGTAAGAGCATGTTTGATTACGTTTATGTTTTTCGTTTTTTGTTTTTGTTTTTGATTTTTTTGAAAAATTAAAAACGGAAACGTGTTTGATAATCGTTTACCATTTATTGTTTTTTTTTTCAAAAATGTTTTTAAAATTTAAAAAAAAAACAGAAAACTCTTTTTTTCCGTTTTCATTTTGCGTTTACTGTTTTCATTTTGATCTCTTCCGAGTCCCAGTGATGGGATACAATTTATATATATTTTATATACTTTAATACTTGATTTGAGCATGTTTTATTCACTTAAAATAGATTAATTTATATTTTTCTATGTTTTAGGTGGATTTGAGCTTAAAGTGATGAAAAATGAAGAAACAGTGGCAAAATCGTAATTAAACAGAAAAACTGAAGAAGCAGTGGCAAAATCGTAATTAACTGAACGTTGGCAGCAAGGCAGTGCAGCCCAGGTGTAGTGCCCAGGTGCCTGGCCAGGCGCGAAGTTGGTCCGTTTAGGCACGTTTTTGTGTGTTTTGTAGCCCTAGGTTTTTAGTTTAAATAGGTTTAAGTTATCTTGTAATAGGGTAGCCGTTTTGAGAGCAAAAACAACAAGAATAAAGAGTTT
>QANX01008022.1:0-37344 GCA_003254975.1 Ochetophila trinervis
CAGTACAATGTCTTCACCACGAACATCCATGCTAAAAGAGCGCTCGATGCTCACATCAACAAAGGTGCCTGATGGGGGCGTTGGTCAATACCAAAAATTTAATAGTACTATTGTGTTTCTTTTTGTGCAAGTCATCATATCATGGACACTGTTTTATAGATATTGTTTATTTTACTAGTAATGTATTAAAAACATGATCGTATAAGTTCATTTGAAATTGTGAAAACAACTCGTTTATAAATAATTTACCCAAAAAATAAGTCATCTATAAATAAATAGGTTTTTTTTTTTTTTTTTTTTTGGCAGATATGCCACTTTTCATCTTAATTAATGATTCATGCCCATCATTTAATTATATTTACCTTTTTCTTTCTCAAGTACCCTTCATCTTTTTTAATGCCCACAATGAGCATTCACGTGTCTCTTTTCTATCTCTCTCCTCTCTTTTTTTGTCTGTCTTCTTTCTTCCCCTGTCTTTCTTTCCTCTCCCTTTGTCTCTCTCCTCTCTTTGTCTATTTCTCATCTTCCTCTTTGTCACTATTTACTAGGTGTGTGTGGGAAGTTGTTCGGTTTAGGCAGTTTTTGAAAAATAAATCAAACCACATCATCGTGAACAGTTTAGTTAGGTTATAAATTAAACTGTTAAATTCAGTTTAGCAGTTTAATTTTTTAAAATTATTTTAAATTAAAAATAATGTATGAATTTGAATTTGAATTTGAATTTGAATCTATCATATGAAAAATATAAAATATAAATGTGTTAATTAAAATTTATTTTTAAATAAAAAATTAAAATTAAATAATATATAAATGAATAAATGTATATACATATATATAAATATGATATTATATATTAAAACATAAAAATATATAATAACAGTTTGGTTCAGAGAACCGCTCAAACCGCGAACTATTATTGCAACCAAAGCAAATATTAATAGAGAGAAAAAGAGGAAAAAGAAAAGAAAGCTGTAAGTTTAAGGGAAAAAAAGGAAAAGAAAGAAAAAACTGTTAAGTTCAATAAGAAAAAGAAAAAAGAAAAAGGGAAGATTAAAAAAAATTATTATTATTAGTGAGCGTCACTAATAAAACTGTTTCTGCCAAATTTTAATTAAATTTTTTTATTTTATTTTAATAAAAAATATCATAAGCACGCATATTTTGCCGCTGAACTATCACCATGTAACAAATGAAAAGTCGAGAGGACATTTTTTTTTTGATAAAAACAAAAGACATTATTTCCATCAAGGCCCAAAAATCAAATCCTTCGCGGAAACGAAATCATATAAAAAATATATATATACTATTTAGGAAATTATAAACTGTAATTAAATAAATTTTTATTTAACTCCAAAAAAGTAACAGCGAAAGAAAGTGAAGCTGAGCAAGCAAAAGCATGAACTCCCTCCGTATATAATACTACTTGGGTTTCCTGTGGAACAAGCCAATCCATATTCAGTATAACTACATACATATATACATATATATATATATATCGAAATAAAAAAATCGATAAAAATTATTGAAGAAGGAAAAAACAAAAACGAAGAAAGAAATTAAAGTTTTGAAATGGATGTGATAAAGACGCAGCAAATCTCGGCGAGACCGATCGAGAAGGTGATCGTTCATCCACTGGTTCTGCTCAGCATCGTCGACAACTATAACAGGGTCGCCAAGGACACTCGAAAGCGCGTCGTGGGGGTTTTGCTTGGTACCTCTTTCAAAGGCACTGTTGATGTTACCAACAGCTATGCCGGTTCGTTTTTCTACCTTTTTATTTTTATTTTTTGCCCTATACCCTTTGCTTCTGCTTCAATGTATCGGTCTGTTTGGATCTAAATTCTTCTTCTTATTTTTTTTTTCCAAAATTTGGGGCTAAAGAATCAGAAATTTACTATCTAAGTTATAGGTTTGAGAAATCCCCCCACCTTTTATGTTTTCCTTTTGAAATTGGTTCTAAGGAGTTGTGGATACTGCTGAGGCATTAACATTTTTATTATGAATAACGACTTGACCGATTAAAAATTTGGTATTTTTCGAAAAAAAAATATAAAGGGAGAAATTTGGTTGCTATGAGCTTAATTTTAGCATACTCTAGGTCAAAAGCGACTGTAATTTGTATTTGACCCAGAAAGTAATTAAAATGTCTATTTAGTTGTGCTTGGAATTCAAAAGGAACTCATAGGTTCTGGTCTTTCATTCTTGATGGTTGACAATCATTTAAAGGAAGAGATGGTACTGATTGACATATTTATGTAGAATCTGCTCTAACTAAAGTTGTCACTGCTTGCAAGTGGATATTAGAGAAAAAGTTGTGGTTTTGTGGCTTAAGGAACGTATAAGGTCTTTGTTGTGGATGCTCTATTTCAGATATGTTTCTCCAAGTACTGAATGCCAACGGATCACACTGCTATTTTGAAAATGATATAGTCAATTAGGTGGATTGGAATCATTCATGTTACTCCAGTCCTGCATTAACTTGTATTTTTGCTTCCTTGATCTCCTGGGTTATTAATAATCTACCACCTACATTTTAGGACTATTCGAGATCATGCTGTAAGTTTTGACATGTTTGCTGAATGTATGTGATCCAAAACTGACATTAGTCTCAGTTTAAAGTTTGTAGTGCCTCTTAAAAATTTAGTAAGATAATTTAACTTTGGAGTGCTAAGATGTCTTCTTTTAGACCTATGCCATTTTCTTGACTTGTATTATGTTTGCAGAGCAGATAAATTACTTTCACTTTCTTTGATTTCTCAATCTCTGATTTTGACTCCTCTAACGCCTCAATCTTTAACTCACAGTTCCTTTTGAAGAAGATGAGAAGGACCCAAGCATATGGTTTCTTGATCACAACTACCATGAAGCCATGTTTTCCATGTTCAAGAGAATAAATGGTATTTTTTGGATATTATGGCTTATATTTCCTATTACAATTTCTGTTTCATGATCCAATTGCTGGATAACTTTTCCAGCCAAGGAGCATGTTGTGGGGTGGTACAGCACTGGTCCAAAATTGCGTGAAAATGATCTGGACATCCATGGATTATTTAATGAGTAAGATAGCAAAGTTTACTTCATTATGTTAATTAAGATTTCAATGTGGGAGATAAAGAATACCATTTGCATTTTTGAGTTTATATTTTTGATGTTACTGACTAACCAAGCTTCAGTATTTCATTGTTATTATATTATTTGTCTTGGAGACTGACCAATACAATTTTACATGATTATGGGAAGCATTTTAGCTTAAGGTGTGTTCATACAACAATTTGAGGAATACATTGACTGAGAATTTACTTTTGATTTTGTAGCTATGTTCCTAATCCTATCTTGGTCATAATTGATGTCCAACCTAAGGAGTTAGGAATACCCACAAAAGCTTATTATGCTGTTGAAGAGGTTAAAGAGGTAGAGCCACTAGATATGTTATTCACGTTCTCTTTATTTTATTTTATTTTATTTTTCCCTCTTTTGTTGGTGCTTCTAAAAAGTATTATGTTTCACCTCTGATAATACTACTCTAAGCATGTGCAAAACTTTACTATCTTAAATGGTTGAAGTTGGTTTACATGAACTAATTTTTCGGTGTGCTTGCAGAATGCCACCCAGAAAAGCCAAAAGGTATTCGTGCATGTGCCCTCAGAAATTGCTGCCCATGAAGTTGAGGAAATTGGTATGCAAATGCGGTGCAACGATCTTCTTTTTTCCTTTTCTATTTAATGGAAACTGGCCTCTAAACTGTGAAGCCATGTCTTAGATGATTCATGTTATGGAACCATGATAATAATAAAATACTTTTTGTGTTCATGTGGGATAGGGGGGGTGATTGTTTACTGAATCAGCTTCCTCCAGTATTTGTTTACGATTTTGCCTTTGACAGGAGTGGAACACTTGCTTAGAGATGTGAAGGATACAACTATTAGCACCCTTGCGACTGAGGTTTGGTTTTTATTTCCTTCTCCAAGTTCATGTTTCCATATTCCTTTTTCTTTTCCCTTTTCCCTACATATTCCTTTTTTCCTGTATTCTAATTTCAGCTTAAAAAGAAACTATACAGTTTCCAAAATATTGACTTCGTTGTATGTTATGCAGGTTACTGGGAAACTAACAGCATTAAAGGGTTTGGATGCAAGACTTCGTGAAATTAGGGGTTATCTCGATCTTGTTATTGATGAAAAACTCCCATTAAATCACGAGATCTTGTACCACTTACAGGTTCACTATTAATTTTCCAACATTGTTTATGTCATAATTCTTGTTGTTTTGGCTTCTTATGACATTTGTAAGTACTTGCCCCATCTAAATTGAATATAGTGAAAGTGTCACCAATAACACTCCCCAACTAATCCATTTTAGTCAAATCTGCTATGACTGAGGCCTTGATTTGCATACTTTACAGGTAAAATTTGAACTGTAAGTGATATAGAATTAGAAATTTAAATAAAATACTGAAACAACCCTACCCATCGTATCGTATTCAAAAGTCTGTAATTTCGTCCGAGCCTTCCAAGTTTCAAATGCATTCTCACTTTATGTTTATTTAGCTTCTATCTAGTTTCCTGATCTCTAAGTCATGAATCCATTCCTTTAGCGAGTTTGCAGGTTGAAGCATTGTTATTAACCAATTTCATACCTCAATTCTAAACCATATTGTGGGATTATATAGAGTATTTTGCATCAGTATGTGGTTTTTATCTTCTTGACGCTATTTATACCTAGTCAGGCAATACCAGGTAGCATGTTCAGAAAAAAATTCTTATATGCATTCTTGTCATCTGTTACATCAGCCTTTGTTCTTAGTTGTTATTCACACTTCAAACAAGTATCGCTACCATGCAACTTCTCACATGACTTGATTTTTCTTCCTTGTTCTCTGCTGTTAAGATTACTTTCCTTATCATATTGATATCCATACGATATCCATTTTTTGAAAATCATTGTAGGATGTGTTCAATCTGCTTCCAAATTTAAACGTTGCGGACTTGATTAAGGGTTTTGCAGGTAAATAAACATAAAGTATTATTTTTACAGTCTCAGTAAATTAATTTGTGACTTCCTATGTTTTTTTTTTTGCTGATGTTTGACATTTTTATCATTTATGTGCAGTGAAAACAAATGATATGATGCTGGTTATTTATCTTTCTTCCCTCATTCGAAGTGTAATTGCTCTCCACAACTTGATTAACAACAAGGTGACATTCATTTCTTTCAACCACTAATGCAAATTAGTGGTGTTCTCCACACTTGTTTAGTTGAAGGATGTTGGTATTTGTACTATAAGTAACTAAGTAACTACATGTCCATGGTCTTCAATAAAAATTAAAAATATAGATAAATAAATAAATAGATAAGATAAAAAATTTCAGTACCATGTTCTATTAGCCAGTCTTTCTCTACTTCTGTTGATATTAGCTTCTGAATATTCTGCTTTTATGGATCACTTGCTGAATCATGTCGCTTTTATTTGCAATGTTACTTTTATATGTATATATGCAATCTATACTTTTCATTCTTTCTTGCAACAAATTTTGAATATTTCAGATTCTCAACAAGGAGCACGAGAAAGCTGAAGACTCAAAACCTGTTGCTGTACCAGCTGCAGCTGGAAGCTAAAGGAGCCAGGCTTGGACCAAGTTTTTTATTGATGTGTTCTTTTAGTACTTTTATATTTATGAATCTTAGAGTAGAATTGGATTCACGCCCACAGCATGGCTAATTCAATATTTTGATTTCCTTCCTGGACAAAGGCTCAGTTTCTCTTTCAATTTATGACATCGAAGTTTCCAAGTAAACAACAGAATCGTTCATATACTCGAGTATTTTCTTTCTAATGGTTTTCTTACCATATTCATTTTGTTTACCTTGTTAACTTTAAGCCAATTGATCTTTACAAACTTGAAATTAATTATCCCATATATAATTCTTATAAGAAGTCCATTTTCCTTTTCCACCAAAACATTATGTTTATGTTTGTTATTCGAGGGTTGTTAATATGATTTCTTACTACATCAATATCCTGCTGCGAATTATAGTCCATATTAGAAGCACAAAAAGGACACTTCATTACTCGATACTTCTGGCATTAGAAAAAAAAGAAAGAAACAAAAGGTCGTAATGGAAATTATTAATCAGCCTGAAATAAGTATTTGAAGGTACAAATTTCCAGATATAAAAAGGTTATGCAAGGCATAAAATTACAAGGTAAAAGGGCGTTTGGGAAAGCCATTTGTAAAGTTAAAAGTAATCAGAGCTTTAAATTTTTATTTTTATTTTTTCACTCATCTTCGATATTATCAGGTTGAACAGACTGCTCAAACTCAGCGTCCATGACAACCCCATCCATTATGTGTACAACAATTTCCTTCTTCTTCAAATCCACTCTTTGAGATCGAACCCTGTTCACAACCAGCATTCCATCCATGTCCTTGGTCACAGACAACATAAACCCAGATATGGATTCGTACATTATCTCCTCAAAAGCTACAGAAACTGAGGCAAGAGTACGAGGAACAGCAGAGAAGCCCAGAATTCTCGAAACTATTGCGTATGTATCATTCATTTTCTCGGACTCCACTAAACTCTCATTTTCTTTTAGCCTTAAATCACGCTCAAAAGCTTCTTCTGAAGGTACAAATACAGTAAAAGCAAGATCTTGAGGCAACATTTCGATCATCATCTCTCCAAATTTCCCAATGAATTTCTGCGTCTCTGAAATCTTTCTGATCTTTGTTGTCTGATATAACCCAGTTGATCTTCTTCCCAAAGGGATTTCTTGAAGCCTAAGCATTGAGATTAAGACAACCGAAAGACAACAAACGAGCAGAATTACCCATACGAATGCAATCGAGTTCTTCATCACCCAACTTCTGTTCATCATCTCTGGTAATTCCAATCAGCTCCTGGTGCTAAATCTTAGAAACTTTTATCCATGATTTCCATTGAAGAACATCCTCGAACACTCCGAAACAACGATGTCAGAACTGCAGTGGCTGAGCTTTGCCTCAAAGAGACGATTGGGAGTTGTTGAGGTGTAGAACAGTAATTCATCGTGTTTCCCTCTGATAGATCTGGTCTGGTCCTTTAATTTTTACATTTTAGACTACAAAGAAGACGGATTTGAGTGTTAAACTTGGGGCACGGGTTTAGTGTAAACGCCCTAGCTGAGGGATCATACGGCATCGTTATAGTCGCCAGGTATTAGATAAACCTAGCCCAAAGATGGCTTGGGCCTTTTAATCTCTTTTTTCTGGTTCTTCCATTTTTTTTATTATTTTTTTTTATGATCATTATTACGAACGACCAGGGTTTTTTATATCAACAAAATGGATTCTGAACATGTGGTACAAGGAGGAGAAGCAAATTACTAATGTCTCTTTTAATAATATTAATTCTACAATAACTAAATTAGTTTACAAGATAATGTAATGTTATTTTATTAGATTTTTTTAATAAATTTAAATTATAATATGTCAAATTTTAAAAACTATGTGGTCCATCATTGATGGAAAATAAAAACTTTATAAACTGCCATTTGATATCTAAAATTTGATGAACAAGAATAATTTAGTGTCCTAGCATTATTCTTTTTCATAATTTAAAGATTGTGTTAAAAGCTACACCACTTGTGATAAATTGATAAATAATTAAATAATTAAATATATATATATATAATATTAGGACGGATAGAGAAAAGTTAAATAAGCAGCTGATTTAGAATAATATTTTTTTGAGTGGAACTGACTTTTGTAGACTTAGAAACGGTGGAGGTTAACTTGGATATAACAAAACGTATTTAAAAAAAAAATAGTGATTATACTCCATACATATTTATATTTTATTTTTTTATCAGGGATTGTGAGATTTGAAGTATTTGTTCCATAACGCATCCAATTTAAAATTTAAAATTTAAACTTATTTATAAATTAGAGGTATTCTTCTAATTTTTTTAATAAAATAAAGTAAAATTTACATAGAATTAAGATAAAATTTTAATGTAATAATTGAAATAAATAAAAATAAAATAAAATAAAAAGAAACAGATTAAAATTATAAAAATATAATGTTAATTGCAAAATTAAAAAGCAAACAAATATATATGAAATGAATTATTAAAAGTTTAACATATAATTATATAACATAACCTAAAATAAAAATACAGTGTAAAACTACTATATTTATTATGCATTACATTTTAAAACATCAAATATCATATTTTATATTATTTTAATGATAAATGAGTGATTTAAAGACTATACATTTGTTGATGTAAAATTTTACATCAACTGTCAATTGTGCATCCGCCTCTACCATTGAAAAACAT
The DNA here is from genome assembly GCA_003254975.1 of Ochetophila trinervis. NCBI lineage: Eukaryota > Viridiplantae > Streptophyta > Magnoliopsida > Rosales > Rhamnaceae > Ochetophila > Ochetophila trinervis. The sequence goes on from QANX01008022.1 coordinate 8,324, forward strand.
GTCGATCTGCAGGATAAAAAAAAAACATCGTCAGGAGGCCTTAGCTGGCACCGATGTGATGCCGACAAAGGCACTCCAACGATCAAGTCAGAAATCTAAAAGAAAGATAGAAATATGTAATGTCTACTTTTTTGTCCTCTCTGAGAGGCATAATAAGGTTTTTATAGGGAAACCCTAGCCTTCTTAGGTTTGTACATTTATTTCCCACAGAGTTAGTCCTCCACTTTTCAAATTGTATGAACAAATTGGAAAGTAAAAAATATGTTGCTGAGACATATAAATTATTTATGAATGCTTTATTGACTTTAAAGCTTTAACTCAGATAGTTTGGATTAGAATTTGGACCCAATGATTTGGATTTGATAAATTATTCCCAATAGTTGGGGATCTCATACCTGAAAGGACGGCTCAAACAAAGTATTTTCGATAGTTTGGAAAAAATAGTGTCCAAATTTGCTTCGGCTAAATCATGATCGTACCTGATTGTTTGGGTTTTGATATGGCCCCGTGCATTGAGCGGAGGTTGAAAAAACACTTATTCCCGACAGTTTAGGAGCTATCATGTTCGAACTTTTAAAAGTTTTGGCTAAACCATGATTAGACTCGATTGTTTGGGTTTGAAATTTTCTATTATAGCCGATGAAGTGGGGTGTGAAAATTTCTAAAATGGATCGATTGTTAAGGTCAAAAATTTCTTATTAGAGCCCATGAAATGGGGCAGAAATTTCTAAAATGGTGAATTGAGCTTGTGAAGTAGGCAAGACTTTTATCCAAGTCGTCAGTCTGAGCATGGGCTATTAAATTGAGAGTAACTTCATTGTGTAGAAGATTGGTATGCTAGAACTTGCATAAAATCTCAACTAAATATACAAGCACAATACCAACATGTATTCATATAGAATCACATATATTCATGCATAAATATGTGCATGTGAAATATATGCATTTCAAAATGTAAACAATAAAATATTAGAAATATACTTATCTTCCTCATGAGTACTCAGTTTGGCTCTCGGAAGAGAATTATTGACCTTTTAAAAATCGTCAATGTCGTGGATGGGTTTATCTGTTGGTCATCTTTTTTTTTTCTTTTGTTCCTGAGCCATGACACAACGCTCTATTTTGGAGAGAAATGACACAAGGCTCTACTTTGGAGCCCCAAGCATGGAAAAATGATCTTCAACTTTTTCGTTAAATTGCCGAAGACTTGAGAAGTTATAGTCAATAGAAAAAAAAAAACTGAAATTATATTTGACTGATAACAAAATTGTCATTCAAAAAGAATAAGTAGTTAATATGCAGCCCCCCAGTATTTTACAATTTAACAAAAATAAAATAAATTGTGATATGTTGTAACTATGAATAGAAATATATAGAGCGATCAACGTGATAATGATAACAAATATATATTATGGACTATTATCAAATATATAATATGATATTTTGAAAGATTAACAAGTAGGCCTTGTAAAGGTATGTGATTGCTGTGGTTGAGCCTCTGGCCAACGACTACAAGCTTAGATGCACTTGACAAAACAGCCATTTCATTTTGAGGAAATAGATTTCAGTCGTTGAGCTTACAATCGTTATCTTCCTTCTCTAACTAGTAGCCAAAATTCTACTTTTCATTAATGTTTTTGTGTTGTGGTATATTTTAGATTAACTCGCAAGTGCATGAATCAACAAGTAATTAAGTGGATTTCTTTTAAAAAGAAAACCGATATCGATCCCACGAGGAATAATGTCTCTAGTTATTGAAATTAAATAAATTGTAAATTAAAATTTGAAAATTAAAAGAGAATTTTTTTGAAAGATTGTTGTTGTGTAACCAAGCATGAATTAAAAAGAAAGCAATATTAAAAACAAGAACAATGCAGCAAGTAGTTTATCAAGATTTTAAGAGAACATGAATTATGACTTCACCACTATTACTCCTATTTAGCCCTAATGCATTTTAGATTCATAGGTTAACCCCCCTATAACCACATATGACTAAAAGTTGATTTCTCAATGCATTCTAATATAGTATGCATAATGTATTTAATTATCCCTAATATAAATACAGAAATTTAAGCCCTAAGACATGCAAACCCAATAAGATCTTGTTAAAGTTGTCAATAAGGCATGCAATATTTCTATAAACATGTATTTTATTGCCCATCCATACTTATATGCCTTATTTCTAAGCCAATATAAATACTTAATCATTCCACTTTTTCATGGAAGCATTAAGAACTACAATAAAATATTAACCTTAAACATGAATCAAACTTAAATATGCATTAAACACTAAATATTTGTAATAGGGTTACATCATAATCCTCATAGAAAAATTAGTTACACATCATCTCTAAATTATCCATCAAATAAATAAGAGACAACATAGTTTAAATAGCAAAGAAAATAAAATTGAAGAAATCAAATCCAAAGTTGATGGCTGCTGGAATTGGTTCTTCAATCTTCTCCTCTTGGCTTCTCCAAACTATAGATCTAATTCACAAGGTTGACTCCTCCAATGGCTGGCCAAATCTCCCTTGCACTAGGCTTTGTGTATCATAACTTTACTTTGAAACAACTCTTAAAAACTGAATATAAAACCTAAAACAAAGCTGATGTTGCAGTGAAAATGGAGAGAAAGGAAAAGGTGAGGTGCTGCTGGTGATGAGAGGGAGAGAAAAGGTTGCAGCCATGGGCTGGTGGTGAATAGTCTGTTTTCCCTTCAGCAATGCATGGTATTTATAGGGAATGCTTAGGAGAGGTTTAACCCTAAAACCCTTCTAAAACCTAGAGAATATAGGAGATAATATGTAAACTCAATCTCCAACTCCTATCTTCCCTAGTATGGCAGGCCACCTCAAGGATTTTAAAGTAAATTGTGTCTTATGTTCGCACTAGAGATAAGGAAACATTCCTAATTCCATTAGGAATCAAATTAATATGCAACTCTAATTCCTTTTAGTCTAGATATTCAATTAATATAATTAGAATAATCTGACCTTCCATGTGACATATGATGTGGTGAATTTCGTACACATGGCTGAAGTGTGATGACATGGCAATCCAATCATCAAAAGCATCCAAGTAAGCCAAATACTTTCCTTTTATATCTTTCTTGACCGCCAGGCAGATCCCAAATACTTTTTGGATCACCAAATGGACTCCGAATTCATTGATTCTGGTTTCAAAAGTCACGTATATGTATTAGATTTCTAGGCATATCTTGTTTGCACAATTTGGACACTGAAAAAGACACTCAAATTTTAATTTCCATGAGATAGTGTAAATATGCCGCAACTGTTGGAAATATTGATTTTGTAAATCAAACTGGTAATGATTGGCCAAACCATTTGCAATGAAACTTTTCATAATTGAATCCTAGTGAATCAGGAATTATTTGCAATTGGAATTGCACAAAACCTCAAAGTGTGGCTCCAGATATGATTTTCTCAGTAAATGTTGCGCAGAAATACAATAATTTTAGTATTTATCTTTCTTTTACTGAAAATAGACAAATACAGTAATTAAGTATTTTTCATCAACAATTAATCATAAACTAGCTTAAATTCAATATAAAAAGTGGCATAAAAACATTAACATTTTATGCCTATCAAAAAGTCAACTAGTCATCTTGCTATAATATATACAAAATAACATATTATAGGTTCATATTATTTAACCGCATATGTATATGCATATACATATATTAATCATCAGGGAACATACTCTAGACCTGATGATGATACTAAGACAAATAGTAGTGCATTGTGACTTATGCAAAAAATTTGATAGCACATAAAAGGTAAGGAAACAACTTAGCTTTTTAAATGGTGCATGCCTAATTTTTTGATACTGCTGGGAGTTGTTTCCAATGTCAACTTCTTTGAATAAAGTTGATGTTGCTGGTATTAGCTTTTAGCTTTTCTCCTCCATGAACTAAACATATATGCATATTTCTTCCATTTGTTTGGACAATACTCATTACATTGCCTATTAATACCTCGACTCAAATCATTCCAATGAGTGCTGTGATGTGGACATTGAGCTATACAGAGGATGTGGTCCATATGATGGGTTGAGCTATCCAGGAGGTTTCGTGATACATAGTTGAGCCAAGCAATTCAAGAAGGCTTTAGAGCTTTATATTCAATAAGCTTTGGATAAAAAGCTCGAGGAAGATATGGATGGACCTAGGGTGTCTACATGTATCAATTTGTTGAGCTACATTAAAGAGTAGGCATGCTTAGGCTTATGGCATGCATGGGACGCATGGGTCAACCATAGGGGGCGTAGGGGCTTAGGGCCTAGTCATGTTCTAACTTGAACCATGGGCCTGAAATTATCTTGTAATTTAGTTTATTAGCTAAGGATATATTAGTCTTTTATTTCCTATTTCTTGTAGGATTTATTTTCTAATTTCTAGGATTTATTATTTAGGAAACCATAATTTGGAATACATTGTTTTTCTTTTTGATAGGCATAAAGAGCGAAGCTTTGATTGTGGGGTTTATAGCAAAGTTCTTGTCTCTTCCATAGACAAACGGGTCAATCTTCTATACCAAAGTTCTAATCTCTCATTGGATTGAGGGTCGAGGTCAACTTCATAACCATTAAACCATTCTAGAATGATCCATTTCGTTGGAATTCATATCAGTTGGTATCAGAGCACATATTCTATAGGTTCTATTTATCTTTAATTTGTTTCCGCAAATCCAAAAAAAAAATTACAAAACTGTGACCATTAGGGTTTGCAGTTTTCTCCATGTTCTTCAAGTTTTGCTCCAGTCTTTGTTTAATATGTGTAGTCTGCATTTTGCTTCATTTTTGTTGTTCTTTGATCATTTTTCCTTGTTCAACAAAAAAAAACGGAATTGAACGTTTATAGTTAGGGATGCAGATTGGTTTTGTTTGGGTGACTTGGGGATCAAGTTTGTTTGATTGCTTGCTTTGATCCGTTTGAAAAAAAAACATAATAGCAGGCGCCTAGGGTCGCGTCTGGCCTAGTTTATTTGTTAGGCAACTTGAAAAAAAAAATTGTAGTAGCAAGCGCCTAGGATTGCTCCTGGCCTGGTTTGTTTGCTAGGCAAAAAAAAAAAGTACAAAATCACTTCTAAATTTTTTTCTTTTAAATTATAGTTTGGTGGTCCTAGACGTACTATTTTGAACTAACTAGCACTAGTACAAAAAACAAATATCTATATATATTGCCTTTTTTTTGGCCATTTGAATTCATTCTACTTCTTTTTGTTCTATAATTTTGCTAGACATTACACAAATTTAAGTTAGTAATTTGATTTGAAAGGTTGGATTTGTGCTTTGAACGATAGATGTAGGTCTGAATTGGTCAGAACTTAGTGCATATAGTTAAGAGTGGTAAAAGCCTAGTTGAGTGTAAACACGAGTGGAGTTATATTATTTAGAGTGAAACACGTGAGAGAGTGAATTGTGAGGTCTATAATATTATACTAATCAATCTTTGCAGGTCTGAAATCATGTCACAGCAAAGTGAGACTTCTCAACCTAGAGGGTTTGAAGCTCCTAATGATATGAGAGCAATTATGGAGGCAATGACAAGACAGGTTAAGCAGATGAGAGCAAGGATGGATTCAAAGATAGACTTAAAGTTTGATGGACTGAAAGAAAGGATACACCGAGTGGAGAATAGGCAGGGAACATAACAAAGTGAAAATCAAGACCTACCATAACCACAACGTGGAGGCTATAGAGGTGGTCATCAATGGACTGCAATGAGGGAATGTGGGTCAACCAACTTGGTTTTGAAGACGAATATGAAGCCAATATGGATGAAGCACAAGAAGTATTCAGTAGATGTCCATACCATAGGGACTATGGAGGCCGAGTGAATAGACCAAGGTATCGAAAGGAGGATGATGACTTGAGCAACATCAAAATGAAGATACCATCATTCCAAGTAAAGAATGATATAGAAGCTTACTTTGAGTGGGAGAAGCATGTCGAGATGGTATTTGATTGCCAACATTATTCCTAGCTTAAATATGTAAAACTAGCTGTTGTTGAATTCACTGACTATGATTGAAACATGGGATGACATGAAAGCTATGATGATGAAGCGCTTCATTCTGAGCCATTATCATAGGGACTTGTACCTGAAATTATAGAGGCTTACACAGGGCATCAATAGTGTTGAAGAATACTGCAAAGAGCTGGAAATAACTATGATTCATGCTAATGTGATGGAGGATCGAGTGGCAACCATTGCACGTTTCTTAAACGGGTTACACTGGGAGATAACTAATGTGGTGGAATTACAAAATTATGTGGAGATGGAAGAGTTGGTGGACAAAGCAATTAAAATTGAGAGACAATTTAGGCTAACCAAGCAAACCTGTAGAGTACCAAGCGCGGGAACATATTCCAAACCAAATTGGAATAGACGCGAGGAAAGACCTACTTGGAATGATAGGTCTGTGGCACAACAAGAGAAGCCTAAAGTAGTTAAGGCTGGCTCTAGCCCATTTTTAGGTAAACCTGACACTTCAAATACACTGAGTCTTGATAGTAAATGTTTTAAGTTTTTGGGCAGGGGTCACATGGCTAAAGAGTGTCCTTATCGGCGTGTGATGATTTTGATATTAAATATTTTGACCTATCCCAAACCCAACTTATGCCAAATTGTTATGTATTCTCCTTGGACTAGCCATCATGTTCGAGTTCCAAAACACAACCATAACACTTTCTTTCATCCTCCATTTCTATAAACTTCAAGGAAATTCAGACGAAGAGTATCTCTTCCAACTTGATAGGCATAAAATGTTAATGTTTTTATGCCACTTTTTATATTGAATTTAAGTTAGTTTATGATTAATTATTGATAAAAAATACTTAATTATTGTATTTTTCTATTTTCAGTAAAAGAAAGACAAATGCTGGAATTACTGTATTTCTGCGCAACCTTTACTGAGAAAATTATATCTGGAGCCACACTTTGAGGTTTTCTGTAATTATAGTTGCAAATGATTCCTGATTCACTAGGCTTCAATGCTGAAAAGTTTCATTGCAAATGGTTTAGCCAATCAGTGCCAGTTTGATTTACAAATCAATATTTCCAACAGTTGCTGCAGATTTACACTATCTCAGGGATATTAGAATTTGAGTGTCTTCCCGGTGTCCAAATTGTGCAAACAAGATATGCCTGGAAATATGAGATATAGACCTGACTTTTAAAACCATAATAAATGAATTCGGAGTCCATTTGGTCATCCAAAAGGTACTTGGAATCTTCCTGGTGGTCAATGAATATATAAAAGGAAAGTATTTTGGCTTACTTGGATGCTTTTGATGATTGGACTGCCATGTCATCACACTTTGGCCATGTGTACAAAATTTTCCACATCATATGCAACATGGAAGGTCAGATTATTCTAATTATATTAATTGGAATAATATCTAGACTAAAAGGAATTAGAGTTGCATATTAATTGGATTCCTAATGAGATAAGGAATGTTTCCTTATCTCTAGTGTGAACATAAGACATATTTTACCTTAATCTCCTTGAGTTGAGGTGGCCGGCCATACTAGGGAAGATAGGAGTTGGAGACTGAGTTTACATATTATCTCCTATATTCTCTAGGTTTTAGAAGGGTTTAAGGTTAAATCTCTCCTAAACATTCCCTATAAATACCATGCATTGCTAAAGGGAAGAACACCATTCACCACCAGCCCTCACGGCTGAACGTTTTTCTCTCCATTCTCACCGCAAAACAGCAGCTTTATTTAAGGTTTTATATTCAGTTTTGAGTGTTATTTCATAGTAAGATTATGATACACAAAGCCTAGTGCAAGGGAAATTCAGCCAGCCATTGGATGAGTCAACCTTATGACTTGGATCATAGTTTGGAGAAGCCAAGAGGAGAAGATTGAAGAACTGAATCCAGCAGCCATCAACTTTGGATTTGATCTCTTTACTCTTATTTTCTTTGCTATTTAAAATATGTTATCTCTTATTTATTTGATGGATAATTTAGGAATGATGTGTAGCTAATTTTTCAATGAGGATTATGATGTAACCCTATTACGAATATTTAAGTGTTTAATGCATGTTTGAGTTTGATTCATATTTAAGGTTAATATTTTATTGTAGTTCTTAATGCTTTCCATGAAAAGGTGGATTGATTTAGTATTTATATTGACTTAGGAATAAAAGATATAAATATGGATGGGCAATGAAATACATGGTTATACGAATATTGCATGCCTTAGTGACAACTTTGACAAGAACATATTGGGTTTGCATGTCTTAGGGCTTAAATTTCCGTATTTATATTAGGGATAATTAAATAAATTGTGCTTGCTAGACAAGAATGCATTGATGAATCAACTTCTAGTCATTTATGATCAAAGGGGGGTTAACCTATGAATCTATATTGCATTAGCGCTAAATAAGAGTAATAGTGGTGAAGTCATAATCCTTATTTTCTTAAAATCTTGATAAACTAATTGCTGCCTTGTTCTTGTTTTTAATATTGCTTTGTTTTTAATTCATGTCTGGTTACACAACAACAATCAATCAAACACTTTTGTTTACAATTTATTTAATTTCAATACTAGAGACATTATTTTTCGTGGGATCGATACAGGTTTTTTTAATTTTAAACCACTTTATTACTTGTTGATTCGTACACTTGCGAGTTGATCTAAAATATACCACAACACAACTCAACTCCCATGTGAACATAAAACGACTACTTGACACCACGACCTATGATAAGAATTGGCAAGATTGATTATTCTTTGTGAAGGGAGAATGGGGTCACGCATTTACCAAGTTGATAAACATGTTCCCAAAATATACATCATCCAACCTATTCTCGGACAATAATGACTCACATTCCTCCTTCGTTATCATATATGTCAGTGGCGGTAGAAATACCCCGCACTGTTAGCTCCTAGACTCCATTGCATAAGAGTTTGCTCAATGAAAGTATCACTATTTGTGCGAGACTTTTGAAGTGATCTGAAAAGACACTGTTCTTTGTGTTTTGATTTTCGGTTTTTATTTGATTTCATTTGCATTTAAATTTTAGTTATTTGCCTTTGAATTTTTGTTCATTTTTATTGGCTATTTTTATTTGATTTTTAATCATTTTCTTTCAAAGATATGGCTTTTCAAGATGAGGATGACCTTCCAATTTTTTATTATGCTACTCATAAAAGCGTAGGTGAATTGTTATTATTTAGGAGGCCACCAATTGAAGTTGATGACTTTGAAATTAAATCTCCCATTATATCATTTTTGAGTGAAGTTCAATTCTTTGGTTTTCCTACGGACCCTAATTTACATATAAAAAATTTCTTAGATGTTAATGCTATGTGTAAATGTAATGGTGTTTCTGATGATGCTATTAGATTAAGACTTTTTTCTTGGACGCTTAAGGACAAGGCGAATATGTCGTTTAATTCTTTACCTGCATGACCTATTTCAACATGGGATCAAATAAAAGCTAAATTTTTGAATAATTTTTTCTCCCTCTAAGACTGCAAAGCTAAAGCATGAGATTTGCAATTTCTATCAGTTGGACCAAGAGACAATATATAAAGCATGGGAGAGATTCAAGGAGCTTCTTAGAAAATGCCCTCACCATGGATTTCCTTTATGGATGCCAATACATAACTTTTACAATGGTCTTGAATTTAATTCCAAAACAAATTTTGGATGCTGCTGTAAGTGATGCTATCATGAATAAAAAATCAAATGAGGCATTCCAATTGATTGAAGACATGGCGATGAGTGCATACCATAGGGAAATGATGATTAATCAAAGACAAGAAGTCAAGGCTAAAAATCAAATTGATTTGGAAAGTTTAAGTAGCCAAATTGTTTCAAGGGTGACAAAAACCCTTCGTCAAAGTGTTGAAAAGGGAGTAACTCCATTCCAATTGTAATGTTTCAAATATTTCCAATTTTTTATATGATTTGTATGGAGCTAATGATCATCATAGTGAAGAATGCCAATTTGGAATACCATTTACTAATACATTAATTTTGTAGGTAATCTCCAAAGAAAGCAATATAATTCATATTCCAACAATTCCAAGCAAGGATGTAAAAGCTACCCTAATCCATTATGGTCATAAGATGATAAGCAAGAAAAGAAAGGCCAAGGATTCCAAGAGCAAAATCAACTCAATGTGAAAAATAAATTTCAAACTTTTTCAAATCCTACTTTCTCCAACTCTTCATCTACTTTTGTTGAATCTAAAAAAACTAATTTAGAAGAATCTATTGCTGAGATGATGAAAGTTCATTCTTCTTTTGTGCAAGATACTAGACTACATTTAGAGAGCATAAATGTAGCACTTAGAGGATTGGAAGAGAAAGTGAATGAGCTAACAAGTAAAAAGAGTAAAAGCAAGAAGGTTCCACCAACTAAATCCGAGGATATCTCTAAAGTTTAAGTGCAAGCCATTCAACTTAAAAGTAGAACACAATATGAAAGGCCTAAACAGAAAAAGCAAGTTGAAGTTGAAATGGAAGTTGAGAAAGACAAATAGATGGGCAAAGAAAAGAAAAAGCAACAAGAAATAGTTGAAGCCAACTTAGACAAGCCTAAGTCACAACAACAAAGCCATGATGAGGCCATGAAGCCTCAAATTCCTAAATATATTCCACCACATGCAAGAGAGGTCGAGCGCAAAGCCACAACATCCGTGACTAAGCCTTCTCCACCTTTTCCTTTTTGGTTTAAAAATGCTAAATTGGACAATCAATTTAAAAAATTTCTTGATTTATTTAAGCAATTGCATGTTAACATTCCTTTCATTGATGCTTTGGAAAAAATGCCTAATTATGTTAAGTTCATGAAGGAAATGTTGTCTAATAAGAAAAGATGGAAAAATTATGAAATGGTAGCTCTCACTAAAGAGAATAGTGCTAGACTGCAAAATGAAATTCCACCTAAATTAAAATATCTTAGTAGTTTTGGTATACCTTGTAAAATAGGATTTCATGATTTTATGGTGTTATGTGATTTACGAGCAAGTATTAATTTAATGTCTTTACATGTTTATAGGAAGCATGGAATTGGAGAGATTAAACCTGCAACATCTCCAAATGGCAGATAAAAGCATCAAAAGACCAAAAGGAATACTTGAGGATTTGTTGGTAAAAGTAAATAGTTTTATATTCTTTGTGAACTTGGTGCTAGATATGGAAGAAGATGATAGCATCCTTCTCATTCTTGGGAGACCTTTTCTTGCAACTGGTCGTGCCCTCATTGATGTACAAAAGGGGATTTAACTCTTAGAGTACTCAATCAGGAGGTAAGAATAAATATTCCTAGGGTTGTAAAAGGTCTTAAGAGTAATGATGCTACACCGCGTTCTTTTGTTGATGTTTGTGATGAAATACTAAATGAATGTGTTGTGAATGATTATATTAATCCTTTGGGTTTGTCTTCTTTTGATTATCTTGGAGAAAATAAAAAACAAAAGAGTGAATCCCATATAGAAGCGAACCCTGAAAAAGTGAAATTTGTGAAGAGATATGAGCGACTAAGTGAAAGTGGACAAAAAAAAAAGTACCTTTAAATGAGCAACCACAGGAGTTAGAATTGAAACCTTTACCCAGCCATCTCAAATATTCTTCTTGGGAATAAACAATACCCTTCCAATGATCATTTATGCATTTCTTAGTAAAGACCAAGAAGCCCAACTTTTAAAAGTATTAAGAGAGCATAAATCTGCCTTAGGATGGACCATAGCTGACATTAAAAGAATTAGCCCTTCCATTTGTATGCATAAACTACTTATGGAAGATAACATAAGCCAACGATAAAACCAAAACTGAGGCTAAACTTTAATTTGAAAGAAATAGGATGAGGGGAGGTTTTGAAGCTTTTACATGCAGCGATCATCTATCGTATTTCAGATAGTGAATAGGTAAGTCCAATCCAAGTTGTGCCTATGAAAATATGCATGATTGTGAAAGAAAATGAGATAAATGAGTTGATTCCAATGAGATTACTCACAGGTTGGAGAGTTTGTATAGATTTTAGGAAGCTAAACAAAGCAACAAGAAAATATCATTTTCTTGTACCTTTCATTGACCAAATGTTAGAGAAGTTAGCGGAAAATGAATTTATCTCTTCCTAGATGGCTATAGTGGGACTTGAGGAGCAAAATATGACAACTTTTACATGTCTTTATGGAACTTTTGCTTAGAGGAGAATGCATTTTGGCTTATGCAATGCACCTGTCACTTTTCAAAGATACATGATGTCTATTTTGTTTGATATGGTAGAAGATATCATTGAAAGTTTCATAGACGATTTTAGTGTGTTTGGTGATTCTTTTAATTCATATTTAAATAATTTATCAAATGTACTTCATAGGTATGGGGAAACCAATCTTGTCTTAAATTGAGAAAAGTGTCATTTTATGGTGAAATAAGATAGTCTTAGGTCATAAAGTTTCTTCTAAAAGAATTGAAGTTGATAAAGATAAAATAGAGGTAATAGAGAAACTACCTTCACCAACTAGGGTGAAGGGAATTAGATATTTCTTGGGTCATGTTGGGTTTTACAGAAGATTTATTAAAGACTTTTCCAAAAATTCAAAACCTCTATGCAATTTGATAAAAAAAAATGTTCCTTTTGTTTTTTTATGATGAATGCATGCATGCTTTTAAACTTTTGAAAGAAAAACTTATTTCTGCTCCTTTGAAATTATGTTATTCTAGTTATCATGTTATAGAGCTGTTTTGGGACAAAGAAAAGATAAGAAATGGCATGTCATTTATTATGCTTCTAAGACTTTGAATGATGCTTAACTTAATTATACTACAACTGAAAAAGAAATGCTTGCCATTGTCTTTGCTTTTGATCAGTTTTGAGCATATTTGTTGGGGTCTAAGACTATTGTGTTCACTGACCATAGTGCCATTAAGTATCTCAAGACCAAGAAAAATGCAAATCCTAGATTGATTAGGTGGGTACTTGTATTTCAGGATTTTGATTTGGAGATTATAGATAAAAAAAAAATGTGTTGAGAACCTAGTAGTTGATCACTTGTCTACGTTAGAATTAGTTTAGGAAAATGATGAGAGTGAAATTCAAGAATGCTTCCCTGATGAAAAAGTGTTTAGAGTTGAGAATACTTCCAAAGAGCCATGGTATGCAGATTGTAAATTTTCTTGTGACTAATATTATTCCTTTATGTTTAGAGAAGCCTTATGAGAAAAAGAAATTCCTTAAAGAGATTAGATATTATTTTTGGGATGATCGTTACCTTTTTAGGATATGTGTTGATGGAATCGTTAGGCGATGTGTTCTTAATGACCATTTTAGAGAGCTGTCACTCTAATGAGTATGGATGACGTTTTGGAACTGAAAAGACCATAGGCTAGATACTTTAGTTTAGCTTTTATTGGTCATCTATGTTTAGAGATGCTCATTTTTTTGTTGAACATTGTTATAGGTGCCAAAGGACCGGAAATATCTCAAAGAGGAATGAGATGCCTTCGAAAAATATCCTTGAGGTTGAACTTTTTTATGTTTGGGGGGATTGATTTCATGAGACCTTTCCAATCTTCTTTGGGTAACAACTTGATACTTATGGCTGTGGATTATGTGTCTAAATGGGTTGAAGCTTGTGCATACCATACTAATGATACAAGGATTGAACTAAAGTTCTTAAAGAATTTTTTTTTACTAGATTTGGTACACCCCAAGCTATCTTTAGTGATAGATGTAAACAATTTTGTAATAAACAATTTGAGAATTTACTTGCTAGATTTGGTGTTTGATATCAAATTGCAACTCCTTACCATCCACAAACTAGTGGACAAGTTGAACTTTCTAACAAAGAAATCAAGAGAATCTTGGAGAAGACAGTGAATGCCTCAAGGAAGGATTGGAGTTTAAAGCTAGATGATGAACTTTGGACATATATAAAATTTATATCATTTTATGGTCTTTTGCTAGTTTAACATTTGCTAGATTGTACTTATTTTGTCAAGAAATTTTTTCATTTCTATTTTTCTCCTACTGTAGGTAAAAAGGAAAGTGTTTGTGAAAACAACACAAAACAATGGTATTTTGGTAATTTTGACATGGTTGAGGGACCAAGTTGCAAATATTGAATTCTATGTGGAAGAAATTGGAAATTAGCTTAAAATTTTAGAGAAAATATCACATTGAGATGAAGGGTCAAGAATAATACAAGTGCAGGCAAGTATGAAACTTTCTTTACTTGGAACAATCTGAAATTTTGTGCATCCAATAATGTGTTGAGCATATCTGAAGCTACATTATGAATTTTTGAGTGATTCAAATAGCATAAATTTTCTCAACTCATCAAAGATCACCTCTACAAAATTTCAAGTGAATTGGATTGTCCAATCAATGCATTTTATTCTTTAAAGTAAAAAAAAAAATTGCAGTTGCAACATATTTGCACTTTTTTGGAAAAATCAGACTTTGAGATGTGTTATTTAGGGTTTGCCACATCATCAATGACTAGATGTGTTATTTGGCCACATTGTTAAAAGTCATATTGCTACATCCTTATTAGCTAAAACATAGAGCAAGGTGATTGTCACATCCGTCATGCACACTTGGAGCATAATTAGAGCATATATTTGCCTTAATTGATCTCATATGAATTTAATTTGATTTGTGGCCTCATTCATTGACTCTTATAGCTGAAAAGCTCAACCATAGATGGAAGAATTATAGCTTGGCTGGCCAGCCCTAGCTTTTCTCCCATATTTGTGCCTTTTTCCTCTTAATTTTTTTCCTTTGCCCTTAGTTAACCTATTTTTACATTATGAGACTTTAGCTTAATTATTTTAATTATTTTAATTACCAAAATATATTTCAGCCATTATAGGATTTAATTTAGTATTTTTTTAAATACAAAATTAAAAACTGTAGGTCCTATATAACATATTTTTCAGCCAAACTCTAGAACACAATTAAACTCCATGGTTCTAAGCCATAGGATTTTCTTTTCTTTTTTCTCTAGCTTGGTCGGCCACCTCTCTTTCTCTTCCTCCATTAATTTTCTTCTCTCCATAGCAGCAAATCACCATTAGAACTCCTAGTTACAGCAACCCCCATCATAAGTCCATCACCTTTTCACAAAGCCCTAGCCGCCACCCACATCTTCACCATCTAATTTCATCATTCTCCATCATCTCTCCATTGTTTTTCACTCCACACAGCCACTATTCGCATACTTTTCAAGCCATAGCCAGACACATCAAGGATCATCACAATGAGGCAAGCCATACAACATCATCATCACAACTTTCAAGTCGCCGCACCTTTATGGTCACCAACACCATTGAAGCTTCATTCCAACACCATCATCATAACTAACCAGCAATAAATCATCATTCATCTATCATCATATTCATGGCTGAAATCTATTTTTATTGTGTTTGATTCATTGATGTCTTTTAACCTTTTTGTTGTAATAAACTGTGACATTTATTATCAATATAAAGAGTTTTCTTGTTGATTTAATTGCTGTCTTTTATTTTATATTCATTGTTCTTATTATTCTCTTTTGTTTTTATGCATTTTAATTCCATAAAATTAATTTATTTGCTGTCCAACATCATATGCAGAACACTAATTACGAATCAAAAACACATGAAATATCAAGTAAAAGTGCAAAAGAAAACCTTGAGAACACAACTAATGGCTGCTGTCCAGTTTGGACAGCAGCTGTTCTACTCAAAGTAAATTTAAAAAAATTATTAAACCATGCAAAAATTGTAAGAAAATTAATCTATAATAACCTAGACATATAACAGAAAAGAAATAGAATTAAAAAGAAACAAAGAAAATCGAATTTGAATGCCTAAAAGACACCAAACCCGAGAATGCATACAAAATTTGTAAAAACTCGACAGCTTTAATGCAAACTATGTAAACAAACCTAAAATGAATGCAAAACAATATTGTTTATATATATATATATATATGAAATTGGCACAAACTAAAATAACTAAATAATTCAATACAGTCAAAAATCAAACACTAAAATCGAAAAATAAAAAAAATCTGGAAATTTTTTCTAATTTTTTATCTTCAAACTTTCAACACACTAAAACGACTAGAACTAATGCTTGGAAAAATCTGTAAAAATTTAAAAATACTCTCCAGATGAAATTCCACAAAAGGAAAAAATTAAATAAATTCTCTAGCTATCCGAAAATTGAACAAAACAAAACTAGACAGAAATCTTTTTAATTTTTTAAAACAGAAACTCTATGACACTAAAAACACTAAAATTAACACTTGAAAAATTCTGGGAAAATTTATAAATTCAGTATGGTAAATTATAACAAAACTTACCAAACGAAGAATTCAAATAAAATTTAAAAGTGACTCAAAACTTAAAACGACAAAAAGTGGACAGATTTGTTAAAACTGAAAAATAACAACAAATGAAACAAAAAATAATTCCTTCTTGTATTTTTCTTTTGACTCTAACAAAACCAGAAATTAAAACAAATAGAAACTCATAAAAATATAAATAAAATGGCAAAACAAACACAAAAACCAAAAATACTATAAATAAATTAAAAAAAAAAAAAAAACCTTTGAAAACCAAAAAAATGAAAAGAAACAACTTATCTCTCCTTTTGCCTTGCTGGCTAATTGTTGTCTTGAAATTGTGGAAATTGAATCTTCAATTTCCAGCAGCTCTTTCTCCAAAAAATTACCAATCAAACATGCAAAAATCAAAAGAAATGATTAGACACAAATAAAGCAATAAAACCGAATCAAACTAAAAACAAAATAATTTTTTTATGTAACCGAAATTAATCAAAAGAAAAAACAAAAATTAGATTGCAAACAAAGATATTTTTTCAATACAAATTGGCCAAAGATGCAAAAGAAACAAAACCAATTATGCAATCTACAAAACAGAATTTAAAGAAACACACTATAAGGAAAAAAAAATTTATATATATATATATATATATATTTGATATAGTTATGAAAATATATGTTTGAATTCGAATGTGAAGTTGTGTATTGATGAATTATAAGTGTTAAATTTTTAATCGTAAAAGTTTAAATTCATACGATGTAATTCATAGGATTAAAAAAATGTATTAATTCAATAATAATTTAACAAAATCAAAATTAAAATAATAAATTAGAAAATATTTAACACGACGCACGTTGTCTGTCGAAAATGGTGTATCAAAATTCAACGACGACGCACATTGTGGGTCGTGCTAGAGTTTAAACACGATGCATAATGTGCATCTTACTAGCCAAGCCACATGGAGTCACGTCAGACTGGCAAATACAACGCACAATGTTCATCGAGTTTAGGTCATTTTCCATGTAGATCTAACGCAATGATGACACTATATGTGATGGCTTTAAATGTCGTAATTGATGTAGCTGTGACAGATATTGTGCATCATATTTGCTGTAGACTTTTTTCATAATACAACGATTTTACATCGTAGCAAAAAGCACTTTGTACGACATGAATAGAACGTCATATAAAGCACTTTTTCTAGTCATGATAAAAACAAATGCTTAAAGTACCACTAAACCTAGTTTTAGTAATATTAAGAAAATCTAATCCCCAACAACCGTGCCAAAACTTAATTTGAGCGTGTATCTGTTCACAATTATTTTCGTAAATATACGAATCGCATCAAGATAATAAAATTGATATTGTATGAACAATATTAGGATGTCGAACCCAAAGGGATTAGTACTAGAAAACTAAATCTAAATGCAATATTTAAGCTGACAAATGATGTTGGACAGTAAAGAAATTAATTTTATGGAATTAAAATGCATAAAAACAAAAGAGAATAATAAGAACAATGAACATAAAATAAAAGACGGCAATTAAATCAACAAGAAAATCCTTTATATTGATAATAAATGTCACAATTTATTATAACATAAAGGTTAAAAGAAATCAATGAATCAAACATAATAAAAAGAGAGTTTAGCCATGAATATGACGATGGATCAGTGATGATTTGTTGCTGGTTGGTGATGATAATGGTGAGGGAAGTAGCTCCAATGGTGGTGGTGACTATAGAGGTGCAACCACTTGAAGGTGGGGATGATGATGTTGTGTGGCTTGGCTCCTTGTGATGCTCCTTGATGTGCCCGGCTATGGCTTGAAATATATGGGAATAGTAGCTGTTTGTAGAGTAAAAAAATGGAAAGATGATGGAAAATGATGACAATAGATGGTGAAGATGTGGGTGGCAGCTATGGCTTTGTGAAAAGGTGATGGAAGTACGATGGGGGCTGCTGTAACTAGGAGTTCTAATGGTGATTACGTAGTGGGGAGAAGAAAATCAATGGACGAAGAGAAAGAGAGGTGGCCGACAAGCTAGAGAGAAAAAGAAAAGAAAAACCCTAAGGCATAGAGCCTTCGAGGTGAATTGTGTTCTAGGGTTTGGCTGAAAAATATGTTATATAGGAGCTACAATTTTAATTTTGTAAATAAAAAAATACTAAATTAAATCCTATAATGGCTGAAATATATTTTGGTAACTAAAAGAATTTAAATAATTAACCTAAAGTCTCATATGTAAAAATAGGTTAACTAAAGACAAAGTAGGAAAGTTGGGAGGAAAAAGCACAACTATGGGAGAAATCAGGGGCTGGCTGGCCAAGCTATAATTCTACCATGTATTGTTGAATTTTCTAGCTATAGGAGTCAATGAATGAGGCCACAAATTAGACCAAATTCATATGAGATCAAATAAGACAAAGATATACTCCAATTATGCTATGTATGGTTGATATGACAATCATTCCTTCCATGTTTTAGCTAATAATGATGTGGCAATATGACTTGGAACTATGTGGCCAAATAACACATATGGTCATTGATGGTGTGGCAACCCTAAATAACACATCTCAAAATCCAATTTTTCTGCAGGAGTGTAAATCTGTTGCAACTGCAAATTTCTTTAATTTTAAAGAATAAACTACACTAATTGGACAATCAAATTCACTTGAAATTATTCAGAGATGAGTTAAGAAATTTATGCAAATTGAATCACTTAAAAATTCATATTGTAGCTCTAAATATGCTCAATACAGTATTGGTTACACAAAATTTTAGCATGTTCCAAATAAGGAAAGTTTCATACTTGCCTCTATTTGTATTATTCTTAACCCTTGAAATCAATTTTATCTTCCCCCTAATATTTTAAGCTCATTTCCAATTTCCTCCATATAAAATTCAATATTTGCAACTTGGTCCCTCAACTATGTCAAAATTAGCAAAATATCCCTATTTTGTGTTGTTTTCAAATAAAAACTTTCCTTTTTACCTACAGTAGGGAAAATAATAAAAATGAAAGCATTTATTGACAAAATAAGCTGACAGGACCCAATCCACCTGGATCATGCCTGCATAACCTAATATTTTTATTAAGTCATTATGCAGTCAGGAAACTCCACCATAAATTATTAAATAAAAATCCAACTAAGGATTTTTCCAATACCATAAATTTTATTAAATATTTCGGCAATATTTCTTCTGTTTTTGGAATATTTTTCAAATACATATAAATACAAGTCCCGCAAAGAAACACACTTCTAAACATAATACAATCTACTTGTTTTGTTTCCACACAATAACCACACCCCAATATTTAACTTAAACATCCAACTAAATACATCATTAATATTTTTCTTATTTTTTGGCAAACAAGGCCGTTTCACAAGCGTTCCCTGGTACAACTAAGTAGAGGAGGTCGCCGGCTTCTAGTCTTTAGTGGTTGCCGACCAAATCTGGTCAAATATTGGCCTTTGCCAGAGAAGAAAGACGAGGCACGGTGGTGGGTGTCTGCGAGAGAGAAAACAAGCGGAGGAGGGGCTGTTTGCTGAAGGAAGGGGTAAATGGCAATTTTGTAGTTCTTCAATTTTAATTAACAATCTTTTCAAAATTACCAAATGTCATTCACGCCGTTTTAACCATAACTTTGCAGTTTTAGCTCTGAACCAAGCATACTACTAGTCTACAGACTCGTATCAATGAGCTCTACATAACAATACTATGGTCAAAGCCAAAATCTAAACCACATAAAAAGTCAATGTGGGACCCACACTCGGTCAACTGGTCAAACTTGGTCCAATTTGAAATTTTTTACTATTTTCTCAAGACGAGATGTTACAATCTATCCCTTTTAGAAGAATTTCATCCTCAAAATTAAAATTTACCTCTTTGAAAAGGTATGGATACTGCTCTACCATCAACTCCTTAGGTTCCTATGTCGCCCATTCTGTGCCATGGTTCTGCCAAATAACTTTGACTATCAAAATTGTCTTGTTATGCAATACCTTCTCTTTCTCATCCAAATCTAAATCAACTTCGGGTCATTGTACTGAGTTTGTCACAACTTATCCATCAACATTTATCGACTTGGAACCAAGCAAAAAGAACTCATGAAGAATGAACAACTAACTCAAAACTTAACTTCCTTAGTTCCATCATTAGTGGAATTTGTATCATCTACACAAGGGTCATATGACTTGTTGTCTTTCTTCTTAACGCATCCTCTTCAACTTTCATCTTTTCGAAATGGTAGTCAATTGTTCTATCATAATCCTTAAGTAACTCATTGCATCTCTTTTACCTTAAGTTCAGTTCCTTCTATGAATAGATACTTGAAGCTCTTGTGGTTCGTGAATGTCTGACACGTAACTCCATACAATTAATGTCTCCATATCTTGAATGCAAATACCTTTGTGGCTATTTTCAAAATATAAATGGTATAACTCAAGTCATATTTCTTCAATTGTCTTGAGGCATAAGCCATTACTCTTATGTGATGCGTAAGCACATGTCTCAAACCTTAATGTGAAGCGTTATGTAATATACAAATCATTCATCACTCTTTGGTAGAGCCAATACTAGCATCGTTATTAATGTTCTCTTTAACTCTTGAAAGCTTTATTCACATCTATCATCCTATACACACTTGAATCCTTTCCTCATCAATTAGTGTTCTAGTCTAAGTAATTATATTACACACAAACTAGATTCTAACTAATAGTATAGGCATCTAGGCCTAGAATACATGCCAAGCCCAGACAAAGAAATGTCCTTGGCTACTTCTAATTTTGGTTTGAGAGCGACTGTTCGCAAAAAGAAAGGCGAGGATAACAGTAACCCTTCGAGGTACACATTTAAGATAGATTCTAATGTCGCTTTAATTGATCTTGGAAACAAGTATGAATTATGAGATCTGATTTTTTATTATGCCGACGAGGGTAAGTGATGTGGGTATCGAGCGCTTTTCTAACATGGATGTTCGTGATAACGATATTATGTTACCAAGTGGACCAGTGACGCGTTCTCGAGCTAAAAAGATCAAAGAGAGATTACTTGGACTTGTGAAAAGAATTATGGATGAAGATCTATTCAAGTTTCGAAATGACTTGAACACTTTTCCTAGACCTAATGATCATTTAAGCATGATGTTCAAGTAAGGGATGAAGGTGGTAATGATGCTTGGGAGTTGAACAGACGAAATGACGTCATTTTAAAAATAAGCATCGTATAATGGCAGTTTCATAATTTTAGCTATTTCGGATTATAATGGCAGTTTCGTAATTTAGCTATTTTCGAATTATAATGGCAGTTTTGTAATATTTGCTATTTTTTTATTTTTTTTTATTTAGAGTTAGTTTTCAGCCTTAGGATTACTTTTTTAATATTTAATGGTTTAGATTGATTCTTGATCTAACCATAATTCTTATATAAAAGGGGATCAATTCCTTTGTATGACAGATTTTAGATTTTAGATTTTAATCAATTGAAAGAATTAATTTTCTTATTGCTTCTAAGAGTGTTCTTACAAGTTGATGAATCGAATTTCTTATTCTTGTTGCATTAGGAGTTGAATTCACAAAAAATTCATCTTGTAGCTCTATAAATGCTCAAAGCAGTATTAGTTGCGTAGAATTTCAACTTGTTCCGAACAAGGAAAATTTTTATGCTTGCTGCCACTTACATTCATCTTGGTCCTTGATCTTTTTTTTATCTTCTCGTTGATATTTTAAATTTATTTCTAAATTTTTTCACATAAAATTTAATATGTACAACTTGATCTCCCAATTATATAAAAAAATTACTAAAATACTTTTTATTTGTGTTGATTTTGTATAAATTTTTATTTTCACTTATAAATAAAAAAATAATAAAAATGAATGAATTTTGGATATAAATGATTTCAGATATGGATGATGATACTAGACATGTCTGCGCTTCTACCGAAACGTTAAATCCTTCTATCCAAGTAAAGCTGCTGCTGATAAGATATTCGACCAACTCGCTCATTGCTCTTCTGAAGTCATGTTGACACCCTAAATAGGAAAAACATCTGAGACTCGCCACCTTACATCTACGACACGACAGACTAGCCACTTAAACGTTGAACTTCCAAGGACTTCCCTATCTTTTTTGTTTTTTATGCAATGTATAGTTAGCTTAGCTTTTTTTTACTTTTTTATTTTTTTATATTTCCGCTTTGACGATGTTTGGACATCTCGAAATCGAAGGCATGTATGAATGAACTGCACTTTTTTTTTCTGTTGATTTTGGTACTTCGTTTAGTAACCCTGCATTGTTAATAATTATGAATAACAAAATATGCACAACAATAGTTTTTTGCAGTAGAGAAACTAAATTGATTGTGACATGAGTCTGACTACAAGTGATATAGGGTCATTCCAGATTGATCTGATGTTACCGTTGATTTGTTTAATGTTGGACTTGTCCGTTTGTTTGAATGTTCAAACCTGTGGCTTATTTTTTGTAACACCCTAACTTATGACTTGTTTACTAAGGTAGTTAGAATTTTTTTTTTAAGGAATTAATCTTAAGGTGTTGTTAATAAATAATATAAAAATAAAACTAGTAATAATAATAATAATATTATTATTATTATTATTATTAAAAATAATATAAAAAAAATTAAAATTTTAAAAATTTAATCTTAGAGCAATTAAATTCAAAAAATAATAATAATAAATAAAATGAGTTAGAATGAACATTATGCTTTTGAAGTTAAAAAAATATATATGAGTAGAAGAAAGAGCAAAATTGAGAAGTATGACAAAGCGTTGAATTAATTGAACATTCTTCCTCCTTCACACAAATGTTATTTATCCTCTATTGTTGCTAGTTGGTTAAGCTTTTGAGAGAAAAAATTTAGTTCTTTTTAAATTTTTTCAAAATCAAGTTTAAAAATAAGTTATCCATAAGTTTTTAAGCATTCTAAACACTTTGGCTATATTTGTTTTAGCTTAGAACCACTCTAAGTGTGAGATTTGGAGAGATAGCTAAAATTTTATGTTGACTAGAAATTGAGAGATTTCAGCCACTTCTCGCTGGAATTTTTGTACCAAAAGCTTCCCCTCACACTCCTTTACAAAACCTAAGCTTTGAATATAAGTTTAGTGAGCTAGATTAAAGATTTGGCAAAAATGGATACAAAAAGAATTTTTGGATTTCTGAAAAATTAGTGTATTTCGGCTCCAAATTGAAGGCAAACATGTTTTTATGCTTATTTCTATTACATAATGATAGGCTTTTGTAATCTAGAGTTTGAGAAGGGAAAAATAAGTGAAATTGTGAATTTTTGTATAGGTTTTGATGAGAATTTTGTGATGTGTTGATGTGGACATCGAGCGCTCTTCTAGCATGGATGTTCGTGGTGAAGACATTGTGCTGCCAAGTGGACCAGTGACGCGTTCTCGAGCTAAGAAGATCAAAGCGGGAATGCTTGGACTTGTGAAGAGAATAATTGATGAAGATCGATTCAAGTATCCACACGATCCAAACACTTTTATGAGGCATAATGATGATTTAANAATAAAAGTGGACCATTATAAATGATAATTTAGCTACTGTTAAGCCATAATAGTGGGTTAACTTGGCTCCACTTGTAGATGAGACCTACACGAGCCTAAGAATAATTGTGATTTAATTATATTCAAGAGCTTTCTTAAAATAAAATAAAATAAAATAATTTCAAATGTCTTGTTCTATTGGGACAGCCGAGTTGAAAAATATTACTGATGTCAGTCGCTAAAGTCTGTTTCAAAATCTAATTATGCAATCCCTCATCAATTTAAAAAAAGAAGAAGTAATAATAATAATAAAATGACCACTGGTCGTTTTATTTTTGGTAAAATAATGACCACTGGTCCTTAGAGTAAGCGTAAAGGAACATGTCAGGGAAAAACTGGTACGCATATTAAAAGAAGGATCTATTTTCGAGGTTCACAAATAATATAAATTCACAAAAAAATTGGGTCCTGACAGATAATTTTGCATAATTATGGATAGAGACGTAAAAATAGACCGGACAGTATGACTACTACTTTAAAATTAAATATAGTTCGAATATGATATTTTGTAAACTGTGTTATATCGAGTACGGAAGTATGTAATAGCTGTATTTGATACGGTATAAATTTATAAGGGATCAGATTACGGTAATATGTAATAGCTGTATTTGATACGGTATAAATTTATAATGGATCAGATATAGTATATGTATATGATAAATTAAATATAATATATACACAATACAGGCTAAGCAAGTGATAAATCAAACGCGATACAAATATATAACAAGCCACATAATAATAAATTAATAATTTATTACATAAAAATTTATTTTACAATAATAAATTATATGAAATTATTTTATTAAAATATTCATATAGAAATTGATAAATTTATTAAATTTATTTTAAATTTTTTTAAATATAATAAATTATGTAATTTAATTTGTCACTATTTTAATAATATTTTATAGTTTATATCACGAGCATAGTTAAATTTAAAAAAAATTTATTTAAAGATTTTTTTTTTTTCTGTTACTAACGTTCAATTTGTTTTTTTAAAGGATATTTTTTTGAAAGTCACTAACCAACCTTTAAGTTTGTTAGGATACTGTTACTTATATAAAATAAAACTATTAATATTTTGTTTTTAGTAATAAATACTCAATGTATTACTATTATATATCAACTAAAAAATAAAATAAATTATTTAATTATTAATTTATTTTATTTTTAATATTTATTTTGAATAATTTTTATTTAGTTATATAATTTATATTATAAAAATTATGTAAAATATAATTAGCACGAGTATATTATGTATTTGACACAAATAGAGCATGTGTCCGGCACAAACACGATAAAAGCACATAAGTGTTTAAGTCCATAGTACATTTGACACGACACAAAAATAAAATAGGTCAATATAAATACAACATAAAAAATAAATAGACTGATATAAACACAAATAAACCAGCTTTTAAATGAAGACCAAACCAATACTGTACGGTCCACTTTCCACATTTAATTATGCATTTTGCCTTTGTCATTGTTAGTGTTCTTTTAGGCGGACCAAATATTGCCCAAAAAGAAAACTTGTTTTTATTGTGAGAATTTGTATAGATGCTCATAATTGAAGGCAATTAATAAAATAAATCTAGTCTTTTTTACAAGTTTATGTCCACCACTTTATCAGTTTTCTTTTAAAAATTTATTTTACTTTTTCTTTTTTATTCTACTAATTTTTGTTTTTTTGTTTTTTTTTTTTAACTCTTTCTCTATTTTTTCACCCATCCGTGTATTTTGAAATTTTTTTGAATAAAATAAACATAAAAAATGTGGACAAAAACAAAACTAAAGTTGAAAACGATCACCCCACTCTATAGAAGTATTTTATTAGGCGGTGTATTTATTTTAAAGGTGAAAATTAAATATGTAGGATTGTTTAATAACATGGCTAGGTTACCCTGTCTTCCAGTTACACAGTCCGCCCTATATTTAATATTTTTATAATTTTTTTATTATTTTTTGTACCTAATTTTTTCTAATATTTTTTCTTTCATTATTTATGCAGTTTTTAAATATATGATATATAATATGTGCATACTGAATAATTTATCCAATCCAATATTTAAAAAACTAATTATTACAAATGACTATTTGACTTTCAGTTACACCATCCTTGGAGAAACACCTCGTCTTATCTAATTAATACTAGAAGTCGAATAATCATTCTTCATTTATAGCTTTATACAATTGTCATTTAAAAGTTTCATTTCCATTTTCATTTCAAAACTACCATTAAGAAGATTCAATTTTGCCAAAACTCAAACCTCCATATCCAAAGACCTCGTGGCTAAGAAATTCAACAATTCTGTTTTTTCTGCGCCATCTCAGTATAAGGCCAAATCTGACTTAAAATTAAACTTTTTAACTTAGATGATTAATTTATTTGGCATAAATATTTTTTGTATCTTGAATAAAAATACAAAATTGCCCATTAGCACTTTTATCAAACCAATTATGTATAGGTACTCTAAATTGGAAAAAGTGGATAAACCAATTGGCAAACTAGCTTTGCTCATGAAATCAAATATCACCTAACTATAGACGGTTTATTGTTCCATCGGCGAAAACGTATTATCGTCCAAACTAAATTATGGAAAAGAAAAAAAAATGGTAAAATAAAAAGTAAAATTAAAAAAAAAAAAAACTGATGAAATAGTGAACAGAAACTATTAAAAATATTTTTTTCTTTGGCTAGAGGCATCCGGACAAATTCTCTTTTTTATTACTATTATTGTTATTATTTTTTTGTGGGTACTCCTTTTATGGCGTCTATAAATTATTAAATTCGGTGGCCCTACCTTGGTTTGTAATTGGGGGTGTGTGCGTTTTCTCTATTTTATTCTTTCTTTCTTTTTGTAACCGATTCAAGTGTGGGCCAAAACTTAGGGATGATAATAGGGACCGAGAGAGAAAGGGAGGGGGCGGGGGACCGATGCTGTATCTGTCTGAAGGAGATTTTTTTAAATTTTTTTTTCATTTCTTTATCTGCCTTATTCTTTATTTATATGAGAGGCAGAGAGGAGCAAAGATTTTTCAAAGCCGGTTGAATATTCTCGTTTCCTGCTTTATTGTCTGTTTAATTTAAAAATAAAAAATAAAAATTTATAAAAAATGTTAAATTTTTTTCATTTTTTAATAATAATTTGAAATTTCGTTATTTTCTTTGTAAATAATAAAAAAGTATAAGCAAAAAATATATAATTTATAATTGAATATATATAAATTAATTATACAATATTTTTATTATATATAATATAAATAAAGTGGATATGAAGCTGATATTATATTCTCTGTTTTTGTCTTGACTCTGTAGCTGGACATATATTTTTATTCTCCGTTTAACCAGAAATTTTATACAGAAGCCATCTCTATCAAAAACAATTTGATTGAGAAAAAATCAATATTAAACCTTTTAATCAAAATGCACTGAATTTGAAAAATATTTTTGTGAGGAAAACAAAAACTTATTGTTCTTTTATTTTTTATGGTAAGCTTTTTTTTATTGTTCTAATTATGCAAGGAAAAAGAAATTTGTCCATGAACTACCCACCCAAATGAGAAGTGCGCTAAAAATGGGATTTAATATAGTTGAATAAAAAAATAAAAATAGGAAAATGGAGACCATAGGGAACTGACAATATATTATATTTTATTATATTTATATCTTGTCATATTGTAAATGTGTCAATTTGATCATTTAAATTTAAACTGTTAAATTTTTTTATCAAAATGTGCAAACTCAACTATATAAAATTACAAATGGATTCGTACCAATATATTCGTGTTAAAATTTATTTATTTAAATTTAATCTGTTAAATTTTTATATTAAAATATATAAATTTAAACTATTAAAAATTTATAAACATTTAAATCATAGTAATATATTGTGTTAGAATTTATTAAGTCATGTACTCAGAGTTTTTCGTGTATTTTTAATTTAATAGCTTTAAATTAAAATTCTAATTTGTACTCAGAGTTTTTCGTGTATTTTTAATTTAATAGCTTTAAATTAAAATTCTAATTTGNTATCAAATGAGCTGTCTCGTAAAAAGAAAAAGAAAATAATAATAATAATAATAAGCTGTCTTTTTCGCTTTAAATTTTTTTTCTAAATGGGGTTTTCGTGTCTTTTTATTTTCAGAACTACCGCTTTGATGTTTAATTTTTTTTTAAAAAAAGATGGTTTTTGAACTATTTATATCTATAAAAAAATTCTATTTAAATCATGTTAAATAGAAAAATAGATAAAAAAAATACTTAAACATTTAACTAAAAAATTAATTTGATTATTTTAAAATATACATTAATTATATTTTCTACTTATTAAATTTTAAATAGAAAACATTAATAGAGATAAATAGTTTAAAGAACATCTGATTTATTTTCGCTCGTTCCATGCATCTGGCATGATGCATATGCAAAGTGGGCACGGGTTCTTGTAGGATTTAGAAAATAGCAATTTGGTAGGTAAACTGGGATGGGTAAAGAATGGTTTATTTTGGCTTCTTCTGAAAGGGGGTCGAGATCTATGGGCTTGTTTGTTTGGTCGGATAAGGGAACTGGACTGGATTTTAAATCTGCTCCTCTCCCTTATCCGTTGTTTGGTGCGGATGAGGATTGAGATTATCCAATCCCTTTGCTAAATCCAGTGCTCTCACTTACGTAGAGTTCGAATCCTGGCTTGAGACACGATATTAGAAGCAGCGAACTGAGATAAGCAGCCGACTCAACCAAGCTCTCTCCGTGGTTTCCAACTGACGCGGTCTCCTTCGACTGAGCTTCTCCTCCCTCATCGTTTCCAACAAATCAACGACGTTCCTTCGGTAGCCCTGCTCCCCCGTCGTTTCCAGCAGATCAATTTTGCGATTTGGGATTGTGTGAGCGGACTCGGATTTCTTCCCCTTCCGCGACCCCAGGCTTCTCCTTCCTTTTGTGAAATCGGCTTCTCCCTGCTATAACTGTGAAATGTGATAGCTTCTCGATCCACATTTCTTGTGACTACAGACTGCACTAGAAAAAGAATCTTAAAGGTATAGCTCAACGATTCTCTTTGGCATCTACGTTTCTTTGTTGCTTCTGTTTTTCCATTTCTTCACGCACAAAT
>QANX01008023.1:0-12229 GCA_003254975.1 Ochetophila trinervis
AAACAAAACATGATAAAAATTTAAATTATGTTATTTGCTAACAATGGTGATAATTCACAGTAGAATCATTGTTTACATAACAATTACTAATAGGCTGCAATGTATTAAATTTTAATTTGGGAAAGTTAATTATTTTAAGTAATCAATTAAATTCAAATGACATATAGAATTATTATAAATTACAACAATGATAATAAATAGCATTTTGATACCACTGGTAATTGGTGGCCAGTAAAATTTATATGCTATTTGGTGATTTAATTAGCTATCTCAAACATGGTAATTTTCCTAATTATGTTTATGTATAAAAACTCTATATATAATTAAGTGTATCGAATTAGTATTTATTATTTCAGCATCCATTAGTAGTCATTATCACTATTGGGAGAAAGACTTATATACAATTGTTGTGCTATTTTATTCTTTATCATTTTTATTTATCATGTGTCATGTCAATTTAATTACCTATAATTATGCCACATGTAACACCACGATAAAATAAAACCAATAGAACCTAAAAACAGTTTATTGTTTGGCTGCTTATGAATTATTCATTACGCCATATTTTATATATATAAAGATTATGTATAATTTTTTTCTGCTATTACTAGTGACAAGTAGCAAAATTCTTTTCTAAATGGTTCTCTCAATTTTAGATCGGTGAGTTTCGCAAATATTTGTAATACTGGATTCGAATTAACATTTAATTAATTAGCATAAATTCTCTTGTTAGAAAAAATTATACAGGAGCATTAATACGTTGAAGACAGAACTACTTCATGTTAATTAATAATAATTTAATAACCTATGGCCATTTCAAATGCTCCATAACATATTGAATTTATTATTAAGTAGACATTAGTTTAATTACCTCAATTAATATGTTGTAACTTACCGTTTATATCATAATTAATATATATATGTAAACATTTTATTTTACAAAAAGCTCATACATTATTAATACGTATACATCTTTAATCAAACATTGCAATATTGAGAAATTGAGATAGAGAATTCAAAAGCAAAAAAACAAAATAAAATAAAATAAAATAAATTGAGAAACTGAGATAGCATATGCATGATGGATTGTGGAGAACACCGGTCTAAAAGTATAAAAGTTGTCATGCTACCATAGTTGGCTGATGGTCATAACGAAACTCTTCTCCGCTGATTTCCATCACCACATCATCATCGTCGGCAAAAAGAAACCCCCAGTCGCATACATCATCTACCATCGATGCTTCTTGAGCACCAATGTTATTATCCGTACCACCATGATCAGCGGCCGTCAATGACCTCTTTTCTTGCACTTCAAGCCTCATGTAGGACTCCATTAATTTTTCAGCTTCATCATCCTCAGCATTCGGAAATACTAATATTGGATTGTCGAAGTTGGTTTCTGGATGATGATCCTGAGTCGGCTAGCGACGACAATGATGGCGATCTTCTTCATTAACATTATTATTATTCTTCATCAACTTGAGCAGCTTCGTTTCTCTGGCTTCGCTGACTTTCTTTCAAAGTCGACGCAGAACGTATTCGCGATCAGCATGAGGATAGTGGTGAGGAAGAAGACTGAACTCGTGCATGATCCATGCACCGTGGTCGAGGCCACCGCCGTTCTCGTACCTGAAGTGTCGCTTCTGGCTGACACCGGACACCGCTTCGCCGCAGTTTGCACCGGACCATGTCCCCGAGCCCACGCGCCGGTGAACCCGAGTCCTGGCATTGGCGGAAACCTTCTTTAGCTTGGTGACCAAGTAAACGTCCTCGCCCTCTCGAGTCTCGAGACCGCCATGGTCGTTCCAAATCTGCCAGGGCTCTTTGTCGCCGTACATGTCGCACTCTCGCAGCATCTGGCACTTGGAAGTTCCTCTCCTCGCTTTCTCAGTCAAAAAGCTAATAATCTCTTCATCGGAAGGACGGAACCTGAACCCTGTCCGAAAATTCATTGTTGCTGCGTCCTACTTACTGTCTCAGCTCTCTCTCTCTCTTTCTCTTTAATTACTGCTCTGCAAATATATATATATATATATATGGTAAAATTATAGAGTCGTATTCTACGTAGGATCCTACTAATATAATTACTGCCAACTGAATAGATAAATAGTTATGTAGTTTTTGATTTTCCACTCCCACTTTCTCCAACCAAATCTACTTTGCTCTCTCATTAACATAAGTCGGTAAATTTATTTTGTTTTCTTATAAATAGATCACATTTTTGTTGATCCAATGGTAAGTACTTAATTACCTTACAAGAATGAAAATCTAACGGAAAAAAACACTTCGAAACCAGGAAACTGAATAAACTAAATTGCCTCACCTCATTGTTCTCTCTCTAGTCTCTCCCCTTAGGTCATACACACATAAACCCACACCCTCTATATATATATATACATATATATATATATATATAGATATTAAAAAGGTACAGTTCTTTTGCAATAAAGATATATTTATCTCTGTTGTACATATTAAAATATTGATTAAATTTATTGATCAAAAGTGTTAAAATATTATTAATTAGTTGACATATGAATATAATTAAGAGAATTTTTAAATGAATAAGTGGATCAAAAGAATAAACCAATTACATATTAACTCATCATCATCATTTGATAAATAAATTTATAATTCAAAGCATTTTTTAATTCCTCATGCATATGCACATATATTATCAAATTAAAAGTTAAATCTTTGTTTATATTTTCAACGAACATGAATTTTTCGATAAATACAGATTAAAGTATGACGGTAAGTCAGCCAATTTTGACAAACATATTATTTTCCAAGGACCATTTAGATTGCCCAATATTTCATTTTTGTGTGTTTTAAATTTATTTTAATCTAATATTATAAGTAATTTTTAATGTAAATTTAAAACAAATATTTAATAGGATATGAGACTCTGATTTTATTTCAGTGTCGCCTATTGCCCAGTATTTTTTAATTTTATTTTTGTTTTAGTATATTTTTAAATTATTTTAACTTAATACTAAACTACACATTGATTTTAGTAATTTTACCTTTCTCTTTAGATGATTATCTTAGCCTACTTTAAATGGCTATATTTAATATTAGTCTCTTTGGATTTTGTATCGAGTCCTATATAAAAAGTTGCAAGTGACACTAGTTTTTATTCTCCAATAATATAGTTAAATCATTTGAGTAAAGCTAAGTCTTGATTGAGTTTTTAAGAGCTATTATGGTTATTCAAATCTCTTTTGGCATCCTCCTTTTAGTGGTCAAAGTAGCAGTCGCTCATTGCTGCATTGCCCGCTTTGGCCTCTGCCTCTGCCTCCGACTCACACCGCCACCTCCTCAACCAACCGCCACTCTCGCCGCCCTTGGTTGAGGCTCCGACAGACGTGTCCAAACTGCCGGAACTCGCCGCTTCCTGAGGTTACTCCAATAGATTGGCAACCCCATTAATATTTAATATTCCTTTCTTGAGCTATATATATATATGAACATGGTGATGAACATTCACTACAAAAAAAGTGAGCAGTTCTACGAATTTTAGCCATAAAAATATTATTTTTTAGCTAAATGATGTTTTTTCTCACATTGTCCAGATTTGTAGCTAATCACTACAAATTTCATACAAATCAGCTACAAAACATAAATTGTAGCTCAATTTTGTAACTAAAACCTCAATTTTTTAGGCGGCAAAATTTCCCTCCTTCAAAAATTATAAATGTAATGTTATTTTGCTACAAACACTTAAGTTTGTGTGTAATACTGTATTTTAGCTACAAAATATTTTGTAGCTCAAATATAATATGAACACCTACAAAAAAATTTGTACCTAAACTAAAACCGGTGGCAGTTTTGTAAATATACAAAACTTATGTCCTGTTTTTTATTTGACCAATTTAATTTTCTCCCTTCTACCTCCACCTACTCCGGAGTGTCTCAAACGATCAAAGTGTAAAATAGACAGGGGAGATTGAGAGCTGAAATGGTGGAAAGTAGGAAACCAACACCATCGTTTTGCTTCCTCCACTAGCTTCCTCAAGTCATCAGCTTCACCATTAAGAACATATTGCTACCGGAGGCTCCAGACTTAGGTCTGCATTGTTCAGCCTTTCCAACTCCTACCAGCAGCTATTATTGTTGACGCCACCCAGACGAAGATCCTTTTCAGATATCAAAGTGCAGCAGAAGGGCTATATTCGAGAACCCAGCAAATTTTCCAGGTGAATGTTAGTTATTTCCCCTATTTGGATATTTATCTTTCTATTAATCTATTTCTCCTTTGTTTATTAGGTCCTTTATTTACTGTTTTTGATTTTTTCTGGTTTGGATTGGTAAATGGAGATGCTATGTTTTCTATTACGTACCCTACATTCTATAACATGTAACTGTTTTCGTATAATTTCAAACTTGTTGAGCATATAAAACTGGTAACCATATGTTTCTATTTGGTTTTTGGGGAATGATAAATAAACTGGTAGAAGTCTTCTCATTTACTAGTATCCCATAGACCACTTAACTATATCTGTAAAATCCATGCTCTTCAATGAACAGGTTTAAATAAAAATTAGAAGAAAAATTAGAAGAGGTGTTGGCATTGACTAGCCTCACAGAAACCACTTGACTAAAGTATGACCAAACCAGGACTCACCAGTTTTGTAGATCCCTTAGTTTATCACGGTATACAAGAGATTAATAAAGGAGTTGCAACCATGTACAAATCTTATATGCCTCTATTTAAAGAACAGTATATTGTTCTTGACCCTGGCTAGATTAAAAGGCTCAAGAGTCTCTTTGGTAGCTCTGGCTGATTAAGGACCTCCACATACATATTAAAACTATAAGGTCTGCTTGAGTTTTTGAACATTAATGTGTAAACAGCCCAGTACTTTGTCCTCTGATATACAAGCCATAGGGGCAGCTGTAGTTGTAACTAAGTATAATATTTTGCATTTCTTGTATTTTTTATCTTGGAGTGGATTATAATGCAGTGGATAGTGTTATACTATTCCTTTGTATATATTATCATTCATTTAATTACTTAATTTATACATGGTAATATCCCACCCCAATGTAAAAAAAACAAATTTATACTCAAGGTAAATATTTTATTATGAAATTAATAATTTAATTAGCTAGATGTGTTTGAGTACATTCCCTTACATATTTTATACTCCTAGTCTCATGAACAATCAAGCATGTCGTTTATTAAGCCTATGTTATTCTTGCAACAGGTCTGTTCTATGCATGATGTATGTTATCCTAATGTTTTATTGTGAAAATCTCATTGATTAAATTCAAGCGATGTACTAAATGTTTGATATATTATCTCACTTGGATTTTGCACAACCAACATCTATATGTATTGTTCACTTAAATGTTAATGACGAACATGTTCTTCTCTGAATCTATGGAATGATTGTGTATTATAGTAAAGTTGAATATGACAGAAAATTATAATTACATTCGAAATTTTGTTTGCAAACAGAGGTAATCACCTGCCTATATCAATGGGGTCTCTTTCAAAGAATATTCACATCCATGAATATGAATTTTATTTTATGTGTGGGTGTTTGTCTTGTGTACAAAATTCTTGTTTGGCTGCTGTGGTTTACTGGTTGAAATATTACTTAACAATGGGCTAGCTGTATTTGTTTCCTCTGCTTTGCAATTTTCAGTCAAAAATTATAGAGAGCATTAATTTATTGTTAGAAAACACAATAGCTTAGCTATATCCTTGATCTGTCTTTTCCACATTATGTATCTGTTCTTCTAAAATGCAACTTCTTTACTTCAAAAACTCACACAACTCACCCCTCATTAACCATCATTATGGATGGTAAAGTCTAACAATTTGCAAAGAGACTCTACTTTTCTATCATTCTTTTATTTTCTTCTAACCAAACAACCAAAATTTCCTCATTTCCTTTTTAGTTCCCATCTTTCCTTCCCCATCCTTTCTTAAAATCTATCTTACGAATCACAGCCTCAATGAGTACAGAAACTAAGGAAAATATATACAAACAATGTAATTGAAAGTAAGACAGAAAACACAAAATTCTAAAAGAACAACCTCCTTTCCAATACTCACATATAACATTAATTAGTTTGTTTGCTAAATTGCTTTTCTGATTTGGATAAATATTTATTTATGGATTGCTCTACTTATATTACAAATAAAAAATCAGTGGTAGCCAGAAACGAATGAAACATAACAAAAGGTATGCAAAACAATCCTAGAAATCACTTGATCAAACAGTTACATATCATTTTGTTGAGTTAATAATTTTCTCAATTTAATTGAACTACCTCCTTCCCAGTCCGAAGCTTAGGCATCAATGCAAGCATTTTCTGCATGCCTTTATTTCTTCATATTTAGACTCAAGACTGATTTTTGTCTTTCTTTTTGTGGCTTCACATATTTTGAATTGTTCACTTTTGTTCTTCTTTCACAATAGGCATAACTTTCTTTTGCTTCTCATTAATTGCATTGACATATCAATATATATACATAGTAATAGTCATCTTTGGTTAATGACAACTAATTCTATACGTAGGAATACTCAAATTTTGTTAAAGAAGTAGCAAATATTTGGATTCAACATTAATTAAACTATTCCATTCCTTTTGCATGCTTTCTACTTCCATTAGACTAATAGCATTCCATTGTACAACAATGGCTTAAATAATATAGACTAAGTAGGCTTCTCAATCACAGCTTCAATCATTTTTCATCTTTTTTTTGTAAGCTTTTATGAAACTCTATAAATATAGAATACCTTATTACATCCATTATTATTTGTTGTCTATAGCCTAAGTGTTAGGGTCTTGTTATTGCTTATCTATTACATTTCACCAGGAATCATATTAATTTTTTGCTACTGCTTTTACTCTTTGAGGAATATAAGATGGATAGGAATTGGATGAAACTACATAGTAGATCACATCCACAATATATTAAGGGAGTTAAGGAGTTTCTTACTTTTGCCATCGCAAACGCTGATTGTGGAGATGGTATTCGATGTCCATGTCTAAAGTGTAACAATTTTTCTAAGAGGACTCCTAGACAAGTTCAAAATCACATGTTCGTTTATGGAATTGTTAGTAATTACAACCCTTGGGTTCATCATGGGGAACAGTTTGAGTCTAGTAATGATGAATTGGATTATATTAGTAATGATGGCGGGGATATGGACACTGATCCAGAGGACGATATTGATGAGACAATGGATTTGTTACTTGATTTGCATGCTGGATCGCTTAATAATTGTCCAACGGAGGATTCATTTACTAGGTTGTTCATGGATGCAACTCAAGATTTATACCATGGCTATGATAAGGTGTCTAAGTTGTCTTTTATTGTCAACTTACTCCACTTGAAGTTGCTCAATCGATGGACAAATAAATCATTTGATATGTTGCTTGAGTTTCTTAAGAAAGTTCTTCCTAATGATGCTCATGTCCCTAAATCTTACTATTCGTGACTTGGGTCTTAGTTATGAGAAGATAGATGTATGTAGGAATGATTGTGTATTATATTGGAATGACCTGAAATTAGTTGAAGAATATCCTACTTGTGGCTCGGCAAGATATAAATTTGATGCGCAAAATGGTAAGAAAGTTCCTTTTAAGGTTTTACGTTATTTTCCATTGGCACCAAAGCTGCAAAGGTTGTTCATGACAACAAACACAGCGGAGGATATGAGGTGGCATAAAGAAAATCGTGTCATTGATGGTGTTTTGAGGCATCCGGCAGATTCTTATGAATGGATTAGATTTGATCAACAACATCAGTCATTTACTAGTGAACCGCGCAATGTGAGACTTGGTCTATCATCCGATGGATTTAATCCTTTCGACAATATGAGCAAGACTTATAGTATATGGCCAGTTTTTCTTGTCCCCTACAACCTTCCACCTTGGAGATGTATGAAAGATCCATTTATAATGATGTCATTGCTCATTCCAGGACCAAAATCACCGGGAAATGACATTGATGTTTTCTTGCAACCATTATTAAAGCAGTTGAATGAGCTGTGGCATGTTGGAGTAAAAACATTTGATGCTTCGACGAAGGATACTTTTCAACTCCATGCAGCTTTATTGTGGACCATTAATGATTTTCCAGCATATGCAAACCTTTCGGGGTGGTCTACAAAAGGAAAATTAGCTTGTCCTGTATGTAATCATAATACAAATTTCATGTCCTTGAAACATGGGAAGAAGATATGCTACATGGGCCATCGGCGTTTCCTCAAAAGTGATCACAAATGGCGTAAAGCTAAGTGGCTTGATGGAAAAGAGCATAGAGTTAAACCAAATAGATTAGATGGTGATGAAGTTTTGGATCAATTGAACCATGTCCAACAACCAGTTTTTGGTAAGACGCATATTTTTTCTATAAAGAGAAAACGACCTGCCATCCACTTACATTGGACAAAGAAAAGTATCTTTTTTGAACTGCCTTATTGGAAAACCCTTACAATTAGACACAATCTGGACGTGATGCATATTGAAAAGAATGTATGTGATAGTGTCCTTAGAACCTTGATGAATATTCAAGGTAAAACAAAGGACACTTACAATGCTCGGCTTGATTTGAAGACTATGGGTATAAGGTCAGAGCTGCACCCAATATACATGAATGGATCAACTTGTATTCATCATGCATGTTATGTACTGGATAATAAAGAGAAGCTGATTGTGTGCAAGTTTTTAAAGACATTGAAGCTTCCAGATGGTTAT
Organism: Ochetophila trinervis; assembly: GCA_003254975.1. Lineage (NCBI taxonomy): Eukaryota > Viridiplantae > Streptophyta > Magnoliopsida > Rosales > Rhamnaceae > Ochetophila > Ochetophila trinervis. The sequence goes on from QANX01008023.1 coordinate 8,722, forward strand.
GCTTCAAATATTTCTTCATGTGTCAACACTAAGGATTGTCGAATTAATGGGCTGAAAAGTCATGATTGTCATGTGATCCTACAACGTCTCCTGCCTCTAGCATTGCGTGGATGTTTAAGAAAAGATGTAAGTGAAGTGCTAATTCAATTGAGTTTTTCTTTAAAGATTTGACATCTAGATCGTTGCATGTAGAAGTATTGGAACGACTAGACAACGATATTGCTGTAATTTTGTGCAAACTAGAAAATATATTTCCTCCTGGTTTCTTTGATATAATGGTCCACTTGCCAATTCATTTAGCAAACAAGGCACTACTAGCTAGACCGGTACAATTTCGTTGGATGTACCCGTTTGAAAGGTAATACAATATATCCTCACTGTTCGCATAGATTAATATCAATAGAACATTATGTTATATTATATAGCTGCGTATGTGTGTTATGATAGGTACATGCACAAACTTAACAAGGCTCGTCCAGAAGGTTCTATTGCCGAATGTTACATTGACAATGAATGTTTGACATTCTGTTCAATGTACTATGACGATGTTGAGACGAGATTCAATAGACCCGAAAGAAATGATGATGGAGGACACAATGCCCCCGTATTAGAATGTTTACCTGTATTTGCTCAATCTTTTCGCCCTCTAGGAAGAGCAATATTTGATGAACTCAACATAAAAGATTGGGAAACAGTGCAGTGGTATGTCTTGAATAACTGTGTCGAAGTTGAACCATATCTACGGTAAGTTAATATTATAGTGTAATCAGCTTTAACTAATTTCAGCCATTCATTAAGGCACTAATTATTAACTTTGCCTTATACTCTAAAATAACTGTAGAGAACATATAGAGGAGCTTCAAAGACAACATGAGACCGATGTGTACAGCATACATATCAATGAGTTCCCTAATTGGTTCCTACAAAGGGTGAGTATTACTTTGGTCATTTATTTGTAAATAATACAATGATTTTTGTGTAGTAAAGTTTGGCGAATTTGTGTAACTAAGCTAGCAGTTTGTACAGGCTATGCGAATGGAAAATGATGGATCCAACGGCATTGCTAGAGAGCTTGTCAAGTTAGCTCATGGTCCTGCCAAGCGGGTTATACGATATAGTGGGTGCATTATCAATGGGCATAGGTTTCATACTAAGGAGAGAGAGATGCATAGGAAATGTCAAAATAGTAAAGTTGTTGTACGGGGAGAGCATAATGGGGAAGAAATTAGCTTTTATGGTGTCTTGAATGACATCATAGAGTTATCGTATATGGGAAATAACAAAATCCTGATTTTCAAGTGTGATTGGTGGGACGTTGGCAGTAAGAAGAGAATTAATGTAGATGCGTTTAACTTTGTAAGCGTCAATGTTACAAGAACATGGTATAAGGATGACCCATTTGTCTTAGCAAGCCAAGCAGAGGAGGTTTTTTATGTAAATGATGTCAAGTTGGGTAGAGACTGGCAAGTGGTTGAAAGGATACAACTGCGTAATTTTTACAATGGCCAAATGGAAGCTGAAAATACAGCAGAGGCAGCTGATCCATATCAACAAGAAGAGTGTAATAGAAAGGACGACAATGTAACCTTGGATAATGAAGGTCAACTTTTGTTGCATAGGGAGAACATGGATCATATACTTGTTGATAGTGAAGTTGGAATAACTGATGATGATGATATACGGTTGCTGTCCAGTGGAGATGATAAATGATTTTCAAGTGTGATTGGTGGGACGTTGGCAGTAAGAAGATAATTAATGTAGATGCGTTTAACTTTGTAAGCGTCAATGTTACAAGAACATGGTATAAGGATGACCCATTTGTCTTAGCAAGCCAAGCAGAAGAGGTTTTTTATGTAAATGATGTCAAGTTGGGTAGAGACTGGCAAGTGGTTGAAAGGATACAACCGCGTAATTTTTACAATGGCCAAATGGAAGCTGAAAATACAGCAGAGGCAGCTGATCCATATCAACAAGAAGAGTGTAATAGAAAGGACGACAATGTAATCTTGGATAATGAAGGTTAACTTTTGTTGCATAGGGAGAACATGGATCATATTCTTGTTGATATTGAAGTTGGAATAGTTGATGATGATGATATACGGTTGCTGTCCAGTGGAGATGATGGAGATGAATAGCTGTTGTGAAGTCCAAATACGTTTGACATTGTTGAGAATACAATTTTTAATAATTAATATGTATTTTACTGCCTTACAATAAGTATTTTAGTATGTTCACTGCGTTATATTTGTTGGCATGCCATTACTTTGCGTTTCAACAGCATTAATTATATTGTAATTTTATGTAACCTATTATTAGATAACATGTATTTTGGGTTTTTGTTTAATGTATTATTAGAGAACGTGTATTTTGCTTTTTAGCTAACATGTATTCTTAGATAACATGTATTACTCTTTGTTATCACTGGATAGTGTAAGTAATGACGAGGTCGATGCAAGGTAAGTTGAAGGGGAAAGAAATAGAGGTACCGACCAGAAGTTCACCAAGGAAACAATTGGCAGCTACACAGTGTGGAAGATATTCTTCAAAATCAAGTGGGAGCCAATCTGAAGATCCTAAAAGCCGTTATGGTTTTACTGTATTCAGTCCACCTGCAGCCACGAAAGGTATTATCAATATTATTATAGTGATCAATTTTATAGTATAGTTTCTCAATTACTTTCCCACTTACTTTACTGTTCTTCATTTCATATAAAGTATAGTTTNATACATACAATTTCGAAATATTGTATTTGTCATATACTTGTTAACATAAAATGTTAAGTGACCAATGTATGAAGTACAATTACGCAATATAAATTACATTTTGAGGACCACAAACTGGTCAAAAACATTACATTAGAAAACTTAATATCCAGGTAGAAATACATGGCTTACCAGTCCTTACATTTCAGCAGTGCATGAAAACAGTTGTAATACAAAACATACAGCATAATTTTACTTTGGACATGGTTGATTTATCTCTCTCACATTCTTACTTTAACATTTTTATCTCAGTTTTTGGGATTAGAAATATATTATATAAAATTCCAAATCCATGTCTTTTTGGCTATTTTTTTTTTCGGGTTAGAAAAAAGGTAGAGAAGGTAGAGGGAGAGTTTTTGGATAATTGTATTAATATGTGCATGCTCTCTAGAACTTGTGCAGCTTATACCCTGTTAATGCATAGAAGTAGAACCATCTATTGGTCAAAAAGAATACAATGAATCTATTCTTTACTCTCAACTTAACTTTGTTGCTTGTGATATATTGAAGTTACTAATTAAGCTTGAGTTTCTTAATATGAATATTAATATATATATGTTTGATGTGATAGGTTTACGCACAGCGAGAATTAAAGTTGAGAAGGTACCAAATGCAGCAACTATGACAAAATTAGGTATACATTACACAAATTGCATAAGCGTCAATACATATTATTACATGGTTTGATTAAAGGCACACACAACTAAAATGTGCAGGCCGAGGAGGAGGACAACTAAGAGGGAAA
>QANX01008024.1:0-10014 GCA_003254975.1 Ochetophila trinervis
TAGAATACCTCAAACCCCAAAAAAAAATGAAGTTTGCCGAGATATTTAATCCCAAAAATAGAATGAAGATGAGCTTTTAAAGCCAAAATTTCTTCTTGATCTGAACCTGTCACAAGAAGATCATCCACATAGACAGCCAAAATTGTAGATTTACCATTCACATTCTTAAGAAACAAAGAATAGTCATTCTTTGATTGAATATAGCCACGGGCTTTGAGTTCACTGCTTAGTTTGGAAAACCATTGTCGTGAAGCTTGTTTAAGGCCATACAATGACTTGGTGAGCTTGCAAACTTTATTCCCTGTATGAGAGAAACCTGGAGGAACCTCCATATACACTTCCTCATCTAAGTCACCATGCAAGAATGCATTGTTGACATCCATCTGAGAAAGACTCCACCCCCTGGCAGCAGCTACAGCTAGAATAGCTCGAATTGTTGCCATTTTAACCACCGGAGAAAAAGTCTCCAAGTAATCGATACCTTCCTTTTGAGTGTATCCTTTAGCCACTAACCGGGCTTTATACCTTTCAAGACTACCATCAGATTTAAGCTTCACTTTATAGACCCACTTACACCCAATTGCCTTCTTTCCCTTAGGCAAATCAACAAGTTGCCAAGTATTATTAACATGTAAAGCATCTAACTCTTTATTCATTGCATTAACCCAGTTAGGATCTTGGGATGCCTGTTTATAGGTTGTGGGTTCAAGAAAAGAAAAAAGAAAAAAAAAACTAAAAAAGAAAACCCACTTACTGTTTGCTGTTTAATAGATAAGCGAATACTTGATCTGTTAATGTTCTGCTGGCTTGATCTGTGACCGAAAGGAGCAAATATAAGAACTTCCATTACTTATTTGATTTCACTTTAACTTCCATAATATATTTCTAGTTCTGTTGTCGGTTTTATTCCCTGTTTTAATTCGTCTTTTTGAGTTATATTTAATTTGGTTTAGCTGTTTTTATCGGAGAAAAAAAATCCAAAAAAAAAAAAAAACAGAAAAAAAGGTTGAAAATCTAGTGTTTTGATTTGCATTGATCTACTTCCATTTCATCTAGATCTTGTTTTCATTTTTAATCCGATCGTTTCTTCTTGTCCCTTGGTTTGGTTTTGTTTGTTTTTAGTCGTTTTACTTTTACTCTGCATCTTATTTACTTCCTGAAAATATCCTGCTAGAAACAACTCGAAAGAAAGACAAAAAGCCAAAAAAAAAAAAAAATTCCGCTTACAAGCATTTTTTTGTTTAGTCTATACCAGACAGATTATACACTTGATCTGTACGTGTTCTAAAAGTTGAGGAATTGGAAGAACTACTAGCGTCATCTGTGACCCAAAAGGTAAGAACTTTCTTTACTTATTTGATTTTTATTCCATATATAATATTGTTTTTATAGATCTGTTTCTGTGGATTTTGTTCTCTGTTTAATTCGTTTTGAGTTGGAACATTCTCATTGCAGTTGTCATCATCGTATTTTATTTGGTTTAGTTGCTCCTATCTGAGAAAACCCTCCAAGAAAATTTAAAAAAAAGAAGAAAAAGACCAAACTTGGAAAGTTGTGAAAGTGAGCATGGAACTTTTGTCTATACTTGGTGGAAAAATTGCGGACTACGCTATAGAACCGGTTGCAAGGCAAGTGGGTTATGTAATTAACTTGAAAAGCAATGTTGAAAATCTCAAGACTCAACTTGACAGCTTGGCTGATGCTAAAGACAGAGTCCAACACTCTGTTGCCGAAGCATTAAGAAAAGGCCATAAAATCGAAGCTGATGTCGAGAAGTGGCAGAGAAGAGTGGAAGAGATCATTGCAGAGGCAGATAAATTCTTGAAAGATGAAAACCAAGTAAAGAAGAAGTGTCTTTTCGGGTTCTGTCCCAGTTTGATTTCGTCCCGTTATCAACCAAGCAGGAAAGCAACAAAACTTGCACAGAAAGTTGTTGATATCCAAAAAAGAGGAGGCTTTCCCAGTGTATCATATACCACTCCCCCGAAGGATACATGGACCACAGCAGGGTACCGAGTTTTCGAATCAAGGACTTCTTTTATGAATAAAATTATGAAGGAACTCATAGATCCTAAAATCTACACCATTGGAATATATGGGATGGCTGGTGTGGGGAAAAGCACACTTGTCAAAGAAGTTGCTAGGCAAGCAGAAGAGGAGTTATTCCTTGATGTGGCCAGAGTAGAAGTCAAACAGAATACAGATGTGATAAGAATTCAACAAGAAATTGCCGAAAAGTTTACTCTGGAGTTTCATGAAAATATGAGTATTGCCGGACGAGCGCGCATTCTATGTGATCACATTAAAAAAAAGATGGAGCTTGATGAAAATATGAGTATTGCAGGACGAGCGCGCATTCTATGTGATCACATTAAAAAAAAGAAGCAAGTTCTTGTAATTTTGGATGACGTTTGGGAAAAGCTTGACTTGGAAACTTTGGGACTTCCAATTGGAATCTGTAAAATTCTGTTGACTTCAAGAAAACGAGATATATTATCCTCTGAGATTGGCACCCAGAAAGAGTTTCGGCTGGAAGTTTTAGACGAACAAGAAACTTGGAGTTTGTTTGAGAATATAGTTGGTGGTGTTGTTAAAGACGACCATGATATTCGAGATGTAGCAATAGAAGTGGCCAAAAGATGTGCAGGTTTACCAATTTTAGCCGTGACGCTTGCAAAAACATTAAAAGGTAAAAGTTTGCACTCATGGAAAGACGCTTTGAGACGTCAAAAAGAGTGTAAAGGAAAAGAAATGGAAGAAAAAGCGTACTCGGGCATAGAGTGGAGTTACAATCAATTGGAAGGTGAGGAGGTGAAGTCACTGTTTTTGATCTGTGGTATGCTTGGGGGAATCAATTTCCTTGACTACTTGTTCAAATATACAAATGGTTTTGGTTTGGGTTTGAGCTTGTATGAAGGCATCGATACAATGGAAGAAGCTCGTAGTAGATTGCATTCATTGGTTGATAAACTTAAAGACTCTTGTTTGGTGCTAGATACTACTGCAGATGATAAGATTGTCAAAATGCATGATCTTACACGTGACGTTGCTAGAAAAATTGCATTTAAAAAGAAGCCTTTCTTATCAAAAGTATATGGAGATGAATTCAGAGAATGGCCAAACAAACAATTCCTTGAAAACTGCACGTTAATATCTTTCAACCGCATCAATATCCCCACACTTCCTGCACAGTTGGAATGCCCAAAGCTACAACTCTTTTTTTTGGATGCTGGAGAAAATTCTGTGCAAATTCCAGATGACTTTTTTAAGGAGACGAAAGAACTCAAAGTATTAGATTTGACCGGTTTCTGTATGTCATCACTGCCTCCATCTATTCATTCTCTAACGAATCTGCAAACACTATGTCTAGATGTCTGCAAATTGAGAGATATAGCCATGGTTGGTGAGCTAAGGAGCTTGGAAATTCTTAGCTTTCTGAAATCCAAGTTTAAAGTCTTACCCAAAGAAATAGGGCAATTGACTCAATTACGGGTGTTGGATATGACCGGTTGCTCTCAACTTGAAGTGATTCATCCGAATGTCATATCAAGCTTGACAAGATTAGAAGAATTGTGGATGAATAACAGCTTCATCGAGTGGGAGATTGAAGAAGTCGGTAATATCAGTGAAAGACGTAATGCTAGCCTTTCTGAGCTAAAGAAGTTGGATAACCTGACTACGTTACACATAAATGTTAAGGATTCTAACCTGTTATCAATTAACTGTTTCCCTGAAAAGTTGGTAAATTTCATGATATCTATTGGCGATGTTTGGAATGGGTCTGTAGAATTTGCAACTTATTCGAAGATGCTGAAACTTAAGCTCTCTCAAAAAAATCAATTGGACCAGGGTCTTCAAACACTAATGAAAAAATCTGAAGAGTTGTACTTGGATGCATTGGAATTGGAGGGAGTTAATGATAATGTTTATCAACTAGATAAGGATGGTTTTCCACATTTAAAATATCTCCATGTCCAAAATAATAGTGAAATTTTACATATCATGAACTGCGGTTCTGTTCATGTTGCCTTCCCCATTTTAAAGGAGTTACTTCTTTGCAACCTTGTTAGTTTGGAAAGTCTATGCTCTGGCCAACTGCCACTTGGGTCTTTTAGTCAATTAACAGTCATAAAAGTTGAAAAATGTCCCAAATTGAAGAATCTGTTTTCTTTTTCTACGGTCCGACACTTTGTGCAGCTTCAAGAACTTGAAGTGGTTGATTGCAATACCATGAAAGAAATTGTTGTTGAAGAAAAAGAAGAAAATAGTGAAGCTCAAGTAAATGATCGTATTGAATGTTGTCAATTACGATCTTTGACACTGCAAAATCTACCAGATCTTACTTGTTTCGCCTCAAACAATAGTTGGAATATTATAAGACGGTCAGAAGAGATCGTTTCAAATAATGAGATCAATGGTCCCATGGGACTTTTCAATCATAAGGTATAATTTTTTGTTTCAACTTGACATGCTTTTATTTTACTAGCATTTCTCATTTCCAGTAATTTTAGTAGGTAATATATAATTTTAGTTATATTTGATGAATATATATCATTGACGTGGGTCTTAATTATTTATGAGCATAAAAAGATATTATTAACAGTATACTTTTTATTTTATTTTTATTATTTTTTTCATTTGACTAATTAAATGATGATATTTGTTTCACTACCCAGGAGTATACATGTCTAAAATAAAAATAAATGGCCTCAAAATTAAATTTATAATAGCTTTTCAACTTAAAACTTCTTAATACAGTCACCTATTATTTATTTTAAATTAAGTTATAATTCAAAAATCCTGTAAAAATTAAATTTAAAAATATATTTTTCAATATAAAACAGCTAACTATAATTTGTTTTAAATTTAGTTATAATTAAAAAAATCCTCTATGTACTTTAATATGTATCACCTGCAATTTTTTCAACGACCTGTAACATAATATCAAGTTTGTCATTTCCAAAGTACATATATTTTTGTAGGAGTTTGATGAAATTGACCAACTACCTAGTAGGTACATGTGTGTGTGTGTGTGTGTGATGAATAAATATTATGCAGTACTCATGAGTTTGTACATGTATATAATACATGTACCACTCCAACATCTCCAACTTGGGAGAACATCCCATGGAATAAGAAAGGTTGCTGCACGAGTGACCTAGTATTACTCGTAAGAAGTTGGAGATGTTGGAACTGTCATCCCATTCCTTTGACTAAATTTTGAGATGTTTGGTCAGCTTTCAGCTTGGATTGAAAACTTAACAACCTTGGTCGTGGATGGCTGTGCTGGTTTGACGTTCTTGTCCTCATCTATAAACTTTGTGCAACTCAAAAAGCTTCGGATATCCAGATGCGAAAATATGGTGGAGATAATATCAACAGAGGCATGCAATGGCATCGAAGAAAAGATGGATAACATGATGTTTTCTAAACTAGAATCTCTGGAGCTACATAATCTTGCAAACCTGGAAACATTCTGCTCATCAGAAACTACTTGCCTCAATTTTTCATGTTTGAAGTTGTTGGATATAAAGGGTTGCACTGAGCTAGGGCCGTTTGTCCTCGACCACATGAGCACAAATATTACAGATGCTTCTGTACACCATTTGTTTGATGAAAAGGTGATAAAGAAAATGTTGGCATTATATATTTATATATATGTTTATATCTATAGCTGGATATGTTCTCACCCAATAAAAACTTATTGTGGATGCAGGTTGGTTTTCCTAGCTTGGAGAAATTGGTTATCGAAGGCCTGGCTAAGTTGAGGACAATATGGCACACCCAACTTGATCCAATTTCATTTTTCAAACTCACGGAAATCCGGGTTGATGCTTGCCCAAGTTTAATACATATTCTTGTGCCCGGTATACTTGAAAGATTGAACAGTTCTTTGAAGGTTTTATGTATAACAAACTGTGATTCAGTGGAAGCGGTATTTAATGTTGAAGAAACACATGATCATACATTATTATCGCCTCAGTCAGCATCCATTTGCAGCTGTCGAAATCTTTGTGAAGTTGAAATAGGCAGGTGCAGAAGTCTGAAAAATGTATTCCCAGCCTCCGTGGCCAGAAATACAAATCTTGAGAAGCTAAAGAAGTTGTGGATTAGCGGTTGTGAGAGATTGGAGCAAATAGTGGGAGAAGAAGTGGGAGTAGAAGAAGCTAAGTTTGTGTTTCCAAGTGCAGAATATGTATGGCTCATGCATCTGCCGCAGCTCAGCAGTTTCTATCCGGGGAAGCATACTTCCAAGTGGCCCTCACTCATTGACTTGGACGTACATGAATGTGACAAACTAGAGATGCTGTCTGCGGAGGCTTCAAGTTTTCAGCAACAACATGATGAGTCGGGGATACCTGCTTATGAACAAGTGTTCTTTTTATACGAAAAGGTAAACACTAAAGAGAGCCTTTACTCTCACTTCTATACCCAATTCCTCTTTGTTTTATTGATTCTTCTGAAATTACTTATTTATATATTTTAAAAATTAATATACATATATACCTTCTTCTTTTTTTAAATAATTGTTGGAAATCATTATTAAATGAGGCAGATTTATCTGTTAACATAAACATCACTAATTAACAAATAACAAATAATTAAACAAAATTAATTAAATTATAGCCTTTTAAACTGGATTGATGCATGCAAAGTGCGCTGTCCCCTTTCTGCACTGGATGGTGTAGCGTTATTTTAGAATTCTGCATGCTCAAATATGTACTAAAATAAATATTTATTAAAGTTATCTTTTACTGGGTTTAATAAATATTTATTAAAATGTTGTATTTTCAAATGTAAATAGCTTCTCTATTTGTATAAAATATGCAACCAACGAACGTTAAAAAACGTTTTAATTAATATAGCTTTAGAATATATGTTAATGCTCCAACGTTTATAAACTCATAACAAAGCCAAATTGAAAGAATGCTAGAAAATAGAATAAATTTGATCAAATCCCAACTAAATTTCCACATATAAATAACATAAAATTATTAATAGAGTTAGTCAAAAACGTTTAAGACTAGGTCTTCTAACCAACACCCATTTCTACCATATAATGTATTAAATAATAATTTTTAAATCATAATATAATAATATAAGTATAATTAACTCGAACAACTAAAAATGAGAATGAAACTTAAAAAGATCTAAATTTGTTCATATATCTATATATGCATTAAGTTATTTGAAAAGAACTATCTTTGAAACTTTAAGAATAAATATAACTCTTATTATGTGTGTTAAGCTTATTGTTAATCTGTTGATAATATGCATGGCAGGGTTCGTTCTCCCATTTGAAAGTTCTGGGCTTGGAGCCAAAGGAGAATTTGTATGGTTCCCTCCCAGTAGACCTCTTTAAAATAGAGAGTCTCCTGATTTACGGCAAGTACATTACATCAGCTATTTGTCTATCTATTTTCCTTCAGAAATGTCACAATCTTCAACAGCTGGGAATTTATTTTGGAGATATTGAAGAAATATCTATCCATGAAGGATCTTTGGATGGGGAACAACATCTGGTTGGGACTCTACCACGTTTAAAACTTCTACGGATTTTGAAAATGAATAATCTGATGCATGTATGGAAAGACAGCTCCCATCTTGCAGGACCAGTTTTCCCAAATTTGGAAGCTCTACAAGTGGAGAATTGCCGAAGACTAAAGAATATAGTTTCATCAGCTATATCCTACCATAATATAGTGAATTTGTATGTATCCCACTGTCATGGAATGAAGCATTTAATCACGTATTCAGTGGCTAGAAGAAGGTTCATCAATCTTGAAAGAATGACAGTCCAAAACTGCCGAAGAATGATAGAAATTGTTGCAAGCGATGAGGACGATGGGGATAGTATTGATGTAAAAAATGAAATTACTTTCAGTCGGCTGCTATATTTGGAACTTTCTGACCTGCCAAATCTGAAAGGCTTTTGCTCTCGGAATTACAATGTCAGATTCCCATTATTTATCACTTTATCAGTGTTTAGCTGCGTAGAGATGAAAATTTCTTTCGGTGGAGTACTCCTAGATGATTCCAAACATGAAAGAGTACCGTACTCCGAGAACAATGAGATGCTGAAATACGATGTCATTCATGGATAGCAAGAGCTCCTCATTTTCAGAGAGAGAGAGAGAGAGTGTGTGTGTGTGTTAATTATTTGTTTTCTTAAAATTTAATTGCAGTGGGGATTCAAATTCAGACTTTCTGTCCGGAAACAGTAGATTATCCGGAAGGAACTTCAAATTTATTTTTCGTGGTGATATAATGTTGAATCTTTAATATGGTTTGTTTTTTCGTAAGGTACTTGTATTACTTTCTTTTTTCTACTTATTTGGACCCTTTTTTTTTTAAGCAATAATTCATACATATGATGTTAATTCACTTATTATCGTTTATGTGTTTATATGGGAAATATTATGATTGATGGCATTCAAGCATGTACTGTGTAGATCGCTAGCAAGATCTTATAAACCAAAAGGGCATAATGACATACTAAGGCAATACAAACCATAATGGAAAACCACAAAAGGTGCATTGATTTGGTTGAGAAATTTAATTGGAATATCTAAGCCCCTTCAAGAATTTAACATCTACATAGTGTTATATGTAGAAGAAGAACCATCTCGCCTAGCGGCCATACCACTCAAATTAGAAGCAGTGCTGCTTGTTAATGTGATGCCCTCCTCATCTAATTCATCCCCTGCTTCGTATGCATATCTGCTTGTCCCACATCAATAACAACAACACTTTGCAAAGTCAATAGAAGTAAACCAAAACTTTACATTTGTAAGATAAATTATCAAGTTTCATAAATAAATAAAAATTGTTTCATTTAAAGCTTGGTTCAGCAAGACCATGCAAAACTTCCATAAGTTATTTCAGCTGTTATTATAGTAGGAAGATTCGTACTTCAAAATTACATTTCCGTCAAATATATCTCGTCAAGTGGATCAAATTTGGTGAGTCCTAATTGAAATTGGAAATTAACTGAAAGATGTTGTGCATTGGGTAAATTGAAAGGGTTTTGTTAAGATGTTCACTTGTAGAATTAATTAATGATCCATAACTTTTTTTTTTTGGTAAAAAATTAATGATCCATAACTATTTTTTGAAATTAATGATCTGTGCCCAGTTTTCAAAAAAAAATTCCAATTTTTTTTTTTTGTCTACATATGAGAAAAAGAAAAAAAGAAAAAACAATTTCTTTTGGATATGATGTGAAGTCAACGATAGAGGAGTCAAGCTCTCTTTTCTTTTCTTTTCCATTCACATCTGAGAGAGAAGATAAAGAAAAATAAATTATGGATCTGATCTAATTTTTGTTTGGAAAACCATTTTTCTTTTCTAGAAAGTTGCTGATTCTTTTCGAAGTTGCAATAATGTTGCAAAAGGAGGGAGTTGTGGTCAACATGATAGTTCATGTGATGTGAAGCTGTAAAAATTAATAATTTTTGTTAAATGTTAAAATTGATAATTTTTGGTAGATAGTATGCAGGATTATTTAGGAAGAATATAATGTGAAATGCCTTCTGAATGTATAACTTTTTCTTTTTTGAATTTCTTTTATTAGTTGATTTTTATTTTTGGAAGATTTTTTTTAAAAGGGAAATTTAGGGAGTAGACTTTTTTTTTTTTTTGCTCTGAAAAAAAAAAAAAAGACTTACCTGTAGCGGGGTCATAGGTCCAGAAATTATCTAGTAAATAGGTCAAACCCAAGCGTCTTTTCAACCCAGTAAGAGTCTACACTAGGGATCTATGTCACTGGAAACTCTCTCATCTTTGTGCAGTTGCAGTGAAAAGGAGCATTTGAGTCCAAATGGAGCTACCAAAATTCGAACTTCAACTTCTGTACTCACATATGTGAAAGTTGGATAGCTCCTAGCTACACCCTCAATGCAGCAAATTTGAGAGTAGACTTGTGTCATTATTTTCAGAAAAGTGAATATGAATCATTCGTATGGTTCTAACGCATATTTTTGTACATTTATAAAAAAAAAAAAAAAAAAAAAA
>QANX01008024.1:10025-60039 GCA_003254975.1 Ochetophila trinervis
AAAAAAAAAAAAAAAAAAAAAACGTAGATATTTATACAAAAAAACCGTAGTTTAAATGTGTGATGGTAATGCAGCCCAAGTCCAAATGGTATTCCATGGGCCTAAAGGTTTGCCCAATCAGTCCTCAGCTTTGGTCCACATTGACATTCTTTGACCAAGAATTGATATAAAATTCACAGCAATCCAAAAATTGAGACTTTCCAAAATTAACTCTCTCATCTATTTGTAAATTTAGCAAATCTACCTCTGTGTAACTTACTGCTTGCCGTTTTACCAAAAAAACTTACTGCTTGCCGTATTATATTAGTCTATATTATATTAATTTGTATAATATTAACCTACATTGTTTTAATTTATATTATTCATTGTACGTCGTTTGATATTTAATCGTAGTACTAATTTATAATATTATTAATTATGTTGTCTTATATAATTTAGTTAAAAATAATAATTGTAGAATATAATATTTGAAACATAAATCAATTTTTATTTTTATACATATAAGTAGAAAATATCTTGAAAAATGAATGATATATTGAGTAGTATACAATCTTTGATAGTTAATATTTTAGCAATGTCAAATTATTGCCATATAAGATGCTTATACTAATGTACAATGTTACAATATTTTCCATTCGTTAAAAATGTATAATTCTCCATAATTGTAAGTTTGTAACAGATAAGATGTAGTTCAACTATAATCGTATCTATTTTGTCAGATAATAGGTTCACAATAATTTTGAAAACTACTCATAGAGAGATATTGGAAGCATTTAGTTGACAAAGTCTACTTTATAGTTGGGCCATTGGGTATTTTTTCAGAGTTGCCTCCAGTTAAGTTAAGCTCATCCTAAGCATCAATTTGAGTAACCAAGGGGCTGCTATCTTGTTGAAATAGGGATCAACTTGTTCAAGCTTTTTTCTTGACTTTCTTGGAAAGTTCATGTAGCACTTATGGACATTAGTGCATTCTTTTGGAAGGACAACAAATTGGAAGAATACCATCGAGCCTTCACATCTGCGAGTACGAGAGTTGAAGTTCGAATCTTGGTAGCCCCATTTGGACTCAAGTGCTCATCTCCGCTGCTACCGCACGAGGGGGAATGAGATTTTAGCGACACGGACTCCTATCGCGGACTCTCATTGGGTTAAAAAAATGTCTGGGACAGTCCACTCTCTAAATATCTCCTGGACCTATGATCCCGCTACGGGTAGGTCCTTTTTTTTTCACCAAAAAAGACAACAGATTGGAAGAATGGAATTGCATTTTCTTGCCAAAAGATACCATTGTACTCATTCTTAAGGTTAACAAATGGATTTTAGCTTTGTTGTGCCATATGTTGAGCATACCAGTCTTTACTCCATATCCCAAATGGTCACATATAACATACAAGATTATAAATACAATTATGCGAGTTCCCAAAGATGGCTAGAGATTCAATGTAACTAGAAATATTGCACAATTAACAAGTTAAAATTAAGAATAAAGCAATATGTACTACAAGCTTTCCCCATGATAATTTTACAAATTGCTATGCCTATTCTATGGTGGCATCATTTCATCCATTATCTTAAACATGGAAGTCATGTAGCATGATACATATCCTGTGACACAAGTGCCTCTATCAATGTATAAGCAAAACAAATTATGTAAAAGCATTCTCCAAAAATAACAAGCTAAAAACGTAATTTGTGGTTATGGTATGTATTGGTAACTAGAGGTTGGCAAAACCAAACTAAATCGTTCAAACTGAACTAAACTGTTGCTTTTAATTCGGTCTGTAGAAGGTAAACGGTTTAGTTTGGTTTATTATGTAACAAAATTGTAACTAGCGGTTTGGTTTGCGGTTTAAATGATTTTCAAACCGAACCAACTCAAATCGTCTATAGATAATATATTTTTAATATGTTTTATTGCTAATGATAACTATTTTTTTTTTTTTTTTATGTTTGGGATGTATTATGCAATTTTTAGTATGTATTATAATATTTTTAATTTGAACTTTGAATTGTAATATTTTTAGGTTGAACTTAGTACTGTAATATTGAAATTAGTTTGGACTTTGGAGTTTGGACTATATTATTAAATTAAGTTTGGACTATAATATTTAGATGAATAATTAAATTGATATTTCATTAATAACCATCTTATTTAACTTTTAGTTGGCTTGTAATTTATTATATAAATGAAAGTGCAATGAGAAATGGGATGCAAGTCTGCAACAATAACAAATAGGCCGATGCCCAAACCGCTCAACAGAACCAAACTAAACCGTTTATGAATGGTTTGGTTTGGTTTAGTTTGAGTGTTTCTGACAGTTTGATTTGGTATGTTACTAAACTAAACGGCCAACTACAATTTAGTTTGTATTTTTACAGAAAAACCGTCCAAACCAGACCGCGCTCACCCCTAATAGCTACGAATGAATATGCATGAATACAAAATCTATAATTACCCATTTTTTAAAACAAAAGTTGCCAACATTTCCTAGAACATTATACTGTACGTTATATAACTTTCCAATTAATCTAGTTATCAAAAAAAAAAAAATTCCCAATTAATCTGGTTTTTTAATGCAAGTTATACCTTTGGACCCTAAAAAAGTAGTAGTATACCAAGATAAAAATTGCAATTTAATCTCCTACTACAAAAAGAGTTGAAATAAATGTCATGAGAAATCCATTGACAATAAAAAAAGTTGCATTAAAAAAAAAAACTTTAAAACTGCATGCAAATTATTGGCTAAATTTACATAAAATTGCATTTTTACACCTTTCTTTCCCCTCAAATATCACCGTGTTTTAGTTTATAATAAATACTTTCATGAATTTTTTTTTTCAAAAAAAGATATATGGTTTTTTCGTGGATGAACATTTACTAGTTGTGTGCAAATAATATATATTTTTTAAAAATTAGCAAATTAAAATTAAAGATAAATCAACAAATAAAAAGTGTATATACCAGCACAAAATGTACAATTTCATCTCCTAATGCAAAAAGTTGCAAGAAATCATAAGAAATCCATTGACAATAAAAAAAAATTGCATACAAAAACAGAAAGCTTTGTATTGCGAACTAAAATTTACTGGTTAAACAACATTAAAATGCTGTTTTATACTTTTCTACTTTTTCCTAAATACCACTGCCTTTTGGTTTACGATAAATACTTTCACGTACTTTTTTATTATATTCTATGTATATCTGCGAGTCAAGTGGCACAAAAAAAAAAAAAAAACAAAACAAATTAAAAACAAAAATTGTAAGTAAATGATATAATCTTTACACTTGTACAGTGAAAATCTCACTTATAAGATTTTATATTTAAAAGTCTAAACTGGAAAAAACTGTAAACTGTAGGGAAATAATGTACAATTAACTCTAAAAAGTAGTCTGTAGCCAGAAAAAAAAAATTGAAATTTAATTTAAATTAAATTTAGTTTTTAAAATTTATGATAATATATTTATAGTCTAATTATTATTATATTATTGTTCAATTATTATTGATAAAAAATTATATAATTCAAATAAAAAATATTATAATAATTATTATAAATTTAAAAAATTAAATTAAATTTAGTAAAAAAGAGAAAAAAGCGACAAATTAAATTTATAAAATAAAATAAACTGAAAAAAGAAATTATAGGATGATTTTTGAAGATAGCGAAGTATTACGTGACAGTTTATTATATATTAATAAATTAAAAATATTTGATAGTTATAAAATAATACAACATCATTAATAACTAAAAATTGAATTAATAAATTTAATCGTACTAAAAATTACTCGTGGGTTTAGCATTATCAAATAAATTGAGGGTCAATTTCCAAAACAGCCAGCTAAAAAAGCATTTTAGAGCAAATGCGAAGCCATAGTTGCCGTACCGCTCTGGAACACCACCATAACGGTGTCGTAGAAGGGAAAGTTTGGTGGGAGGGAAGGAGATGAGGAAGAATTTAGCTTGGGCAGCCGACTAGGGATGAGGACGACGATGAAGGCGGCTTCAGCTCAATCACAGGGACAGCTACAGGTGCAATGGAGCCACGAGGAGACGAAGGAGCTCATCAGGATTCGAGCCGAGCTGGAGAGGGACTCAGCTGTGGCTAAGCGCGGCAAAACGCTGTGGGAAGCCGTCAGCTCCAGATTGTCGGCTAGAGGCTTCACAAGGACCTCCGATCAGTGCAAGTGCAAGTGGAAGAACCTCCTTAACCGCTACAAGGTAATTAGCTTTTTGTTATTTCTCTCACACTAATTTCTACAAGTTTTTTTGTTTCACATTTTGGTTTCTGCGGCACGAATTTATAAGTTCTCGATGAACAGAGAGATTTTTTGAAGTTTTTGGGAATTGGGTTTAAATTGGCTGCTGAAAATTAATGTTGGGATTATTTGGGGATGCAATTCTATAGCTTTGGAAGAATTTGGGTTGGTTTGTTATAAATTCTGACCCATTTTGCGTTTTGGAAAGTGGAAACTAGTTCACCAAAATCCAATTGGCAAAGTATTTTTTTTTTTTTACACAGTTACTTTCCCTACAAAATCTAGTTCTTTCATAGTCTAGGATTCTCTGTCGTTTGTTTTGCCCTTGGTTTGGTTGTCTGCATTTTTAATGTCTGTGTTCTGTGTTTATGTGAATTTGCTCAAATAGGTATGGGAAGGGACTGTATGTTATATGTGTTTTCTCCATATTGGAAGCGTAATCTGTATTTTCTCACTAGAATTAACATTGTAAATTACATCAGGGTAAGGAAACCTCTGAACCAGAAGATGGTCGACAATGTCCATTCTTTGAGGAATTGCAAGCGCTTTTTACTGAAAGAGAAAAGAACACCAAGCGTTTACTTCTTGAATCCGAGGTGGGTTCCTCTCGGTCTAAAAAAAGGACGAAGAAACCAATTGCAGGTCAATCCTCAGATGAGTTTTCAGAAGACGAAGAGGAATATGAATGTGACACTGATGAGGAAACAGCTGCTAGAAACAATCCTCGGAAAAGGAAGGCAGAAAGAGTTGCATTTGACAAGTTTCCGAGAGCAACCGGTTCTGCTAACCGAAACAGCGGGACTACCATTCAGGAGATGCTCAGGGAATTTTTTCAGCAGCAGCAGATGATGGATATGCAATGGAGGGAAATGTTGGAAAGACGGGAATACAAGCGGCAGTTGTTCGAGCAGGAATGGCGGCAATCGATGGAGAAGCTTGAGAGGGAGAGGTTAATGGTCGAGCAGGCTTGGAGGGAGAGAGAAGAGCAAAGGAAAATTAAAGAAGAGAGCCGAGCTGAGAAGAGGGATACCCTTTTGACCGCCCTCTTAAACAAACTCATAAATGAAAAATAATCCGACTGGTAAATGTGGTTCTATATGTGCAGGCTTGAACAAGGAAGTTTGGTAGGGATTCGTTAAGTTTTTCGTTTGTTATACAAAGGTGTTTCTTTCCCAGCAATTTGTTTATACCAAACTGTAAAAGATGATAGATATTCAGTATTCTTTCATCTGTTAAAACCAGTAGTCTCTATTGCCCTCTGTTTGGATTTGCAAATTGTAGCAAGCTTGGATTTGCAAATTGTAGCAAGCAAAGTATGAATTTATACATACTTTTTATTACTGATTTTGTTACTCATTTTGCTTTTCTCTGCGCAATCTGAACCATGATGATGAGCAAAATAACAACAAATTGTGGGGATTACTATGGGACAACGACTTCAGAATCCTTGGAAAATATAAATGAAGGCCTTGAATTGAACCAGAAAGGCTTTCAAAAAATAAAAAATGAATCCAATATTTGAGGAGCCTGTAAAGTAAACAATAAGTAAAGCAGCCTAGGATGCTAATCAGCAGGACTGTGGGCTTGCTTTGTAGATTCCAAAGGCTATGATAATCGAGCTGCCAATTGAATTTCACAGAAAAATTTGTACCTAACAGGAATACAGTATTTACTTCGGATAATACTCCCAAAATTGTTGACTGGAATTTCTTTTACTAACTGGATTCATGAACGTTGAACTCCAGATGTGATAGGACTAATTTATCGATCATCCTTCATAGTAAAACAATGGTCCACAAAACGGGGGCAAAGAGGGATTGTTGAAGGATTTCAAGCAAATACAATAAAGTTTTTCACAAATACATTTGCTCTAGAAAGACATGGCGAGCAGTTTCTTCATCTTTTCTTGGTTTTACTTCTTGCGCAGGAGAAATTATTCACTCTGATTCACTTGGAGGCTTTTCTTTGGGATGTTTAGAGGCATAATGATCGCTGAGTTGATTTGGATTTGCTAATTGCACCTGAAAGCACACATTTTTGCCAAATGAGAAGCACGAGCATGGCAAATACTTGTTGCTTGGCATCAAATGTTACATTCATGGTACAGCAAAAAATCATCACTAATCATTTAGAATAACCCAAAATGCAAAAACATGTAAGGAATGAAGTAGCCATTCAGAAAATTCACAATAAGATCAAATATAGATTGCTGCACTGCCTTCAACGACCTGCTACTGCCTCAAACAAAGACAATATACCACACACACACACACACAAACACCGTACCTATTCTTTATGAAGCAGTCATGACAGATGCAAGAGGCAAACAACATTAAACAATCCTTTGAAGCACCTATGCTAAAGGAGAGAAAATGAAAAACCCCATAGCTTTAAGCAACCGGATAATGTATAAGAGACCATTAACCATTGATCGAATCTGATGCTTTCTTGGGCACACAACACCAATTACTAATCCCTCAAATTATCAATGATCAAGGATGTCTCAAGAATAGCTGTTCAAACAAAAAAAAAAACTAACCTTTGGGTCTCTAAGCACCTATTCATTTTCCATGTGAAGGATTTAGAGGTTGGTTTGACCAAAGCACAGTTCAGCCAATCTTATTAATTCTACTCACTATATCAGACTTGTTTATCAGGAGCCAAAGTTAGACAAAAAGATGAAAAACACACAATTATCCTGACACTTTAGCATCAAAATCAGCAAGCATTGATGCAACTCAATTGTATAAAGCACCAGACTTTATGCTCGAGAAAATTTCATTCCCTTAACCACAAGTGAATTCTTTCCTGAAAGGAACCTGTCAATTATTTTCTCCAATTAAGAATAATACCACCACAGCTTTGTTGGGTTTAATTCATATTTATAACTTATAAGTTGATATATTTTACAGATCCTATATTATCCAACAACATCGAATATTCAATCCAGTATTCAGTAATGATATTAATAGGATCCATATTTAGAACAAGATCTATTTCATAAAGAAGCAATCCAGTAGTTAAGCCCAGTAAAGTGCCAAAACCTAATAAAATTCATGAAGGGCCATAAATTATCAAGCCAAGGCAAAAACAATCAAGTATAATACATCATCAACAAGTTATAATACAGGACTTAATAGATCCCAACCAATCTATTCCTAATAATCTAACAAGCTAGATATTTATAAACCAAGCCTGCTTACTTAAAACTTTCCTTCCCTCTTTTTATTAATGCTAATGCAAATTGGATTTATTAAATAATATTTAACTTTTTCAAGTTGAAAAAAATGAAAAAATACTAAATAAAGAAACTGGTAAGTGTTTCACAAGCCCGATCATCATAACACACTAAAAGGATAATCATCTAAAAAACAATTTATCTCTCAGCTAGGATGATTAATACTTGAATGAAAAATTGACGTATTTTAATACTTAATTAAACCAAGTTGCCAAAATTCACAAACAAACCCCATATTCATTATTAAACTTCAATCAAAATAGACCCAGATGAAAAGCAGAGCAACAAATAACAGAACATTAAAAAAGCTACTCCCTGTGACATTAGAACATAAGCAGGATCTACTAATTAGACAAAATAAACGATTTTCAACCCCCAATAAAGAAAAAAATAAAAAATCCAGTTACCACTGAAGATGAAATTAAAAAATTAGAAAAAAACAACCATCGAAATTATTAGCAGACATGAATGAAAGGTCAGATGGCGATAGAAGTAAAAAGAGGAAAAAGCGAACCTTGCAGATGGGGCAGCTGACTTTCAGAGCAACGGCTCTGGCTTCAAACTGAGACCCTTTTGGCTTTTGATTCTTCTCTGCATTTCGTCTCTGAGCTTCGATCTTTTGCTTTCCCCGCGTCATTTTCTCTCTCTCTCTCTCTCTCTCTCTTCACCCTCTCTCTATATGTGTCTCAGCCTCTAAAGAGCATTTGAACAAAAGAAAAAAAATAAAAACAAAAAAAATTCCAGACACAGCGATGAAGCGCGTGATTGTTAGATGCGTAGCCTCCCAGACCTCGAGAAAGTATATGATTTATCCCTATAATTTTTAATCGTTACATAAAAAACATAATTTTTTTTGGGTAAAAAGTACATAAAACATAAATTCAATAAGTTATAATTATGTATGTTATATATGAGAATAAAATCAAATACAAAAATTCTACATAAATATTAATATATATTGATGATAAGTGATTTGTGATACTATTCAAATAACAGTTACATATAAAAATGTTATTAAAATCTCATCAAACTTTTTTTTTAACTTTGATGAGAAAAAAATAAAAATAAAAACCTTTTTTTTTAACTTTTAGATTTTTTTATTATGTTTTTCTATTTTCTTATCCCATAAGGATAATTTAATTAAAGTTTTGTTATAAAATACTCAATTATTGATACTAAAGATAATATTCGTTTTATAGTTTACAATTTTTTTTTTAATAATAATTTTAATAAAGAGCTAAAAAAAACTTAGAAAAGAAATCTTTTTTTCTTTTTTCACACAAAAAAAAAAAAGCAGCATTGATTAGAGAGTCAAAAAACATGAGTATAGAAAAGGCAACGGAGATCAGTTGGTAAACGGCAATCAATTCAATTGCATACGTGGCAGGAATCCAAGCACAGTAAAGCTTAAAACCGTATAATTAGAAACCGCAGGAAAAAGCCGAAAAAAGACAGCTATCAGCATGATTTTTATTTAATTTTATATTTTTTATTATTTGTAAGGCGTCGGTCGGTCACACGTAATTAAGGTCAGCGTTGGCACGTGCGAAAGCAAACTTTCTTTTTTTCTCATTGGTCCTATTGATGCTTCCACTCTTATAATTTTCAAAAGCATCTAAAATATTCTTCCACACACACACACACAAACACTACCCACCCTTTCACTCACACACACACAACACTTTGTACAGTCTCGCACACACACACACACACACTCTCTCTTCTTTCTCTCTCTTGGCCATCACAAAAAATCTCAGAGAAAACTTTTACTTGAGCAAACGGTGAAGGAGGTGGAGTTCTCGCTTCTTTGTTTGTTTTTTTTTTTTTAAATTCGTAGCTCCACCTGCATTTCTCTCAGATCGAATCCAGCTTTTTCGCTTTGCTTCCATTTCTTACTTCTCCTTCCATTTTCTCGGTAAATCTCACTTCAATTTTCACCTTGCAGTTTTTTTTTTTTTTTACCTCTTTCACTTAAATTTTCTGTTTGATTTTTTCTTTTTCAGCTTTTAATTTCTGCTTTTTGTGGTGGTTTGGTGTTTGATTTTCCGTTGGAAATGCTCGATTTTGTTTTTAATTTTGAGTGTTTATTTCAGCTGCGTGGAAATGTTGGAAGTGAAATTTTTATTTATTTTATTTATTTTTTAGGGCAATTTAGAGGTTTGAGCTGTAAAGGTTGTGAATTTTTACTGGATTTCGTTAGTTCGAACAAGTTTCAGCTTGTAAATTTTTCTGATTTACAAAATGTGCTGTGTAAGGAAAAGTGGGAGTTGTAGGATTTCCAAAGCCTAGAAAAATAATGATTTTGTCTCGGTTAGCTGCAAAAATTAATATAAATAGCTGTAATGTCGTTAATTTTATGTCTTTTGCAGCGTGTTTCTTGATTGTATATCTTAACCAGCTTATAATTATACTTCGTTTTAGATGGTAAAAAAATGTCATCTACTGTGTATAAACGAGCGTAAAACAAATTTAGCTCACTAGAATAGAACTCCTTAAATCCATTTTATATGTTCAAGTCAAATTCATTTGACGGCATGTAAATTTGGACGGCATCTTATTGCTGATAGTATTGTTTTAATTAGTTATTTTTCCTATTACAGGCAACTTTATCTTTTTATTTCTAGCTACTGAATGTCATCATCAACCAGAGGGAAGCATTCTAAAGCTTTCTGTGTCAGATGAATTATAGTAGCTGTATTGTGCTTGTTCAGTGCCACCATGGGCATCTGTCTGGTGAAAAGGCAATGGCTTTGGCTTTACTGTCTACTGTTTTGTGCTGTAATAAACAAAAGCAGAGCTCTCAGTGATGATGGTAAGATATGTTTGTATTTTGGATGGAATGCTCGTGCTTTTACTTTCTATCCTCATTTTTTCTTTTAACCTATGGGTCTTGAAAAAAGCAGATAGACATTTCATACTCTAAAAGTGATCCTTTGTGTCTTACCCTCGCAATTTGATACGATCGATATTTTAAGTATTTTGTTTTTTAATATTAGGTGGGGCACTTCTGAGCTTCAGGACAGCAATTATTAGTTCGGATGGTGTCCTCCTTCGATGGAGACCGGAAGATCCTGATCCATGTAACTGGAAAGGAGTAACATGTGATCGGAAGTCGAAGAGAGTAATTTATTTGTATGTCTAGTATAAATGGTGACTCAGTTGATTTTGTGAAATTAAGTTTGTATTTGAAATTCTATTTTTTATTTTTTTACTTATTTTCCAGGAGTCTTTCTAGTCACAAATTGAGTGGGTCCTTATCACCTGACCTTGGGAAGCTAGATCAGTTGAAGATTTTGTATGTATTTTTGTGATCTGATAACTTTTGCTAGTTGTTGATGCATGTTTGTTATGTTAAAATGTGTCCTGGGCTGATGCTTTGCATGATGTGTCTTATTGTAGATCTCTATACGATAACAATTTCTATGGGACGATTCCTTCAGAACTGGGAAATTGCACAATGTTGGAGGGAATGTAAGCATGGAAGTCTGTTCTCTAGTACAAAATATGTGCTCATGTTTGTTACTAATGATGTGTGTTCTTTTTCTTATTTGTCTCTTCAGCTGGAGAAGTGCGGCTTTAATTTTCCATTTGTTTTTTTATTTTATTATATTTTTCTATTTTATTGGAAAGAAGTCTGGTAGCTTGTTTTCTAGATTCACCATGACTGTTTCCAAACTAGCAAGGAACCAGGCCTAAGTAAAGCAGCTAAGAAAATGTGTATTGAGAGAAAATTTATGATGCCTTTAAGGATTGTTGAAACAATTTCAGTGCCAGTGAGGGCGTGCTCATTGTAGCAAATTTAGTTTGTTGACTTTCGTAGGCTGTAGGAAAGTGACAAGGATTGAGGAGTCCTTTTCGGCATTGTTTAAGCATCATCAGCCATCATGTTATCCTTAAGATGTCTTTCTCAATAACTTGTTTGAAGTACTATTTCTTCTGGGTTTACTCCCAATTTTGTTTGAAGTGCTTGAGTTTGCTATTACATCAATGACAGGTATCTTGGTGCTGAGGCTTTAGGAAGTGCATTGTTCAGGATTAAATTCTATACATCAAATCTGGTCACCTTAAAAGTTGATTAATACTTTTGAGAAGTCCTTGCTGTGTCATTGTAATGCCTCTTTATCATTATGATAAATACCCCTGGGTTCCCTTTGATTTTGTGTAGCTGAGATTAATTGATGGAACTGGTTGCTAGCTTTTGCTTTTTATCTTTATCCTCATGGGATTTGATATTTAAATTTGTGATGGATGTAGCTTAAACAAGTCATAATACATGCATTTTGTTGCATTTATGTTTTATTTGCATTTACTTTTGAAGTGGGAACTCATTTATGTTTCATGTTGTGATTTATATATCCATTTTCTACAGATACTTGCAGGGTAATTATTTAAGTGGCTTAATTCCCAGTGAATTGGGAAAACTTCAGGAAATGAAAAATTTGTGAGTGGTTTTTTATAATGTAATACGCCTTTAAAATATTTGATTAACAGGTGATATGTTGCATTGTAGGATTTGGAAATTCAGACTTTGATTTTCGTTTGTTAGAGAGTAGGAGGAAATATGAGATTTTTGCATATGTTACTTGTTTGATTATTATTGAGCAGCAACTTCAATCCATTTGCTATTGAGCATTACCACGTGCATTTGTCAGCAATTAATCTTGCATAGCTCACACATGACCAATGTTGAAATGAATTCTGAGTTTATGACTATCTCTCACAACTAAAGAAAGCACTTCAAAAGAACTATTATGGTGAGTGACATGATTCCCAAGAATTTCAGATGATGCAAGTGAGAGATGGAGTGCCCTAGGAAGCAAGAAATTTTTAAGATGTTTGTAAATATAATTTGTCCAAGTTAGAAAAATAATTAAGTCCTTGTTATCTTGTAATTATAGTGAATGAAATGTTGCAAGGAGGCTCTCAATTAATTTTCCTTCTAATATCACAGGGATATTTCAAGCAATTCTCTTAGTGGAAATATTCCACAGTCACTTGGGAAGTTGAATAACCTCGCTACTTTGTAAGTAGCTCATTTTCGTTTATTTATAATGGTGCTTGATTAGAGAAATTATTTTATGCACTTTTATACTGAATCTAATGTTTATGATTTTAATCTTGGTGCTTTGAAGCAATGTATCAAATAATTTTCTTGTTGGACCAATACCCTCTGACGGTGTACTTAGCAACTTTAGAGAAAGCTCGTAAGTACAGTTTCCCTTTTTGTTTTTAATATGTTTTGATCATCATGAGGATATGTGACTGGTCATACTCACACTCAGAAGGATTAAAGAAATTTATTTTATTCAAAATTATTTTCCTTGGATTTAATAATATTGATGTGTATCTTATGAAAATGAACTGAATGATGAAAAGGATTTTATCTACACGGTAGATTTTGCTTCACATCTATATCCTGCTGGTATTACTAGTGGTTGATTAGATTAAACCATGCCTATGTCGTCAAAGGAGATTGTTTTGGTATATTCAAGGTATTTGCCAATCTCCATGCAGATTTGAGGGAAACCGTGGTTTGTGTGGGATGCAAATAAATGTAACATGCAAAAATGAAAGTGGAGGGCCTTCAATGAATCCCTCATCTCCAAACTCAGGTAGACCTGCACTTATGTTAAATAGTTAGGTCTCGTTTATGTGATTGTAGGAACTTTCATACGGTTTTCTTAGAAACTGAAAATTATAGTATTTCATGGTTTTGATGCAGCTTTCTAAGTTGAAGTTTTTGGGCTTGATAATATACCTGATTATAGTGTCTAGCATTTCAATTTTGTAGGAAATCAAAATGGAAAGAAGAAGTATTCTGGTCGGCTGCTTATCAGTGCATTGGCAACTGTAGGGGCACTACTTCTTGTAGCACTCATGTGCTTCTGGGGTTGCTTTCTTTATAAGAAGTTCGGTAAACATGACACTAGTGGTCTTGCAATGGACGTCAGTGGAGGTATTATGCTCATTTATTATTTGGGCTACCAATGCAGATTTCTGTTCGAGCTATGTTTGAAATACATATACACCTCGATGAGTTCCTAAATTTTAGAATCTTTATTTACATTCTTGTAACTTCAGGTGCATCCATTGTAATGTTTCATGGAGACTTGCCATACTCTTCAAAAGACATCATTAAGAAATTGGAAACTTTGAATGAGGAACATGTAATAGGTTGTGGAGGCTTTGGAACAGTATACAAGCTTGCGATGGATGATGGCAGTGTTTTTGCTTTAAAAAGAATTATAAAGTTGAACGAGGGTTTTGATCGTTTTTTTGAGAGAGAGCTTGAAATTCTTGGAAGTATAAAACACAGATACCTTGTGAATTTGAGGGGATATTGCAATTCTCCTACATCGAAATTATTAATCTATGATTTCCTACCTGGTGGTAGCCTTGATGAAGCTCTTCATGGTGAGATTCTTTCACTTATGTGTCTTACTTCTAGGACATGTTATATATGGAAGTGGAGATATGATGTTTTCCTAATCATTTTGGAACTACCTCAGGTATTTCTGTGGGGTTTTCCTTCATTTTATTTATTTATTTATTTATATACAGAATTATTTTTTAGAAGTCCAAGGGATTAGAAGTCCTTCGTAGTGTAACCCATGTGAAAGAGCAACGTGTATAAAAACTGAGGGCTTATTCAGTAACGTAAAACAATTTATTTTTAACCAATTCTAGGAGTATGGAAAAGAGTAAAATCACATTTGGTATATGTTAAATACTATATAAATCGATATCAAAAATACCATATGCATCTATATAAGATAAATATTTTGTTTTTAAAAATGATATTTTGTTATATTTATGTTTCCTAACTTTTCCAAATGCATGCAAATTGACATAATAAAGCAGAAATATTCAAAATTAATTTTCTTTCAAGCCACAAAACCCAATTTTAACACTTTTTCTTAAGCAGAAATCTTGATTAAAGAAAAGGTATTCTTAAAGTTCTCGAATGAATATCATTAATATTCAATGCTGATCGAAAACGATTGGGTCAAATTTGCAGTTTATGTTCTGTGCTTGTTAAGAATATTAGTTAATTAAATTATCGTTCATGCTCAAGAAACTATATGATTGTTTACATGTTATATGTGAGGCTTCTTTCCTTTTTAATAAGAAACAGAACTTTAAATAGAAAATAACAAAAAGGAACAAAATCTTAAGAGAGAAAAAGGTGCATTTACAATTGAAGGAAATACATTGTTGCCAAAATTACTAGACATTTTATAGTATACTGATGCAATCTGTAAAGATAAGTTTCGGTTTTTTTTTTCACTTCCACAAGATAACTCTTACTTGTTGGAGGATTCTACTCTTATTTCCTGTTATTTCTTGTATAAGTTTTCTGCACAGAAACAAATCTTTTTAAGTTTGAAAGAATAATGTGTTATGATGCATTGCACAGAAAGATCTGAGCAATTGGATTGGGATGCACGCTTGAATATTATTATGGGAGCTGCAAAAGGGTTAGCCTACTTGCATCATGATTGCTCTCCTAGGATCATACATCGAGACATAAAGTCAAGCAACATTTTGCTTGATGGAAACCTTGAGGCTCGAGTATCTGACTTTGGACTTGCCAAACTTTTGGAGGATGAAGAATCTCACATTACCACAATTGTTGCTGGAACATTTGGTTATCTAGCTCCAGGTAGGAAACGTAAATTGCAATTTAATATAGATTATGTATAATATGCTTTGAATTTCTTTGAGAAAGAAAATGAATGTGCAAGTACCTCAAAATAATGAGTGGAATTTTTATTTTTATTTTGATTTTTTCCAAAAGTTACCAATGATGTAGTCCTGAATTTGGTAAATTGTTTTCTTCTTAAATTTGTACTGTATCCAGAACATGAAATAGGTCTTGGTAATGTAATAACTCTTCAAATTTTGACGTGTGCTATAAAGTTAGGGTGTCAAGATCATCTACTTAATGTGAACGGAACTGGAATTGTTGTTTGCATAAAGAAGGATTGATGGAAATCTACTTTTCCATTCTCTTTCCATGAAGTGCTATATTGGTTTATATTTGTTATTCACATTTAAGTTCTATAATCATGGGTCCTGAGTAAATATACTACTTCTTTGGCAGAGTATATGCAAAGTGGCAGAGCAACTGAAAAGACTGACGTTTATAGTTTTGGGGTCCTGGTGCTTGAAGTGTTGAGTGGAAAGCGACCTACTGATGCATCATTTATTGAAAAGGGCCTCAACATTGTTGGCTGGGTATGTCTCTTTACTGCATGAAGTTTCAATGAAAAATTAGTCTTTTTCTTGTAATCATTTTGTTTGTTGACAAATGTTGGTATTTCAACCTTGCCGAAGTTTTCCAACTAAGCTATTTGTCATTGATTAGAAGCAAACTACATAATCAAAAGTAAAGTATAGGGTTCAGAAAGCTTTAATTATGTGCTTGTTTCAGTAACCATATTTAGACAATTAATATTATTCACAATAAAGGAAGTACAAGCAGAAATACTAAAGCGTGGTTTAGTTCATCAAACCTAGAAGTGGCTATATGTTTTATGTTGTCTGTTACCTTATAAGTCCAAGTATCATAATAGAATAACTTAACCAAAGTCCAAAAGATCAACTTGATAACTTCAGGAGTTCTTTCTTTCCTCACCCCTTCTTGACATAGACCTCCACAGAATCCTTCACCTTCCTGTTTTCATTTCTGATTTCATTCCTTCTACTACTGACATAGTCAAGTGCTCAACTCCTCTCACCCTACTTCCCCTATTCCTGACTGATTCCCAGTTTTAGACTCTGTTCCTCCCAATTCCAAGACGGGCCAGAGACTTGCTTCATGACCCCACCTACAAAGTAACCTCTTGAAGCTTTATCCTGTCACCAACCTTCCTTGGATTGCTTCTGGAGATGGCCTCGTGAATAATTCATCCCGTGATTGCTTACTGTTTTTGTTAAGCTTGTGCCCGTGGAAATGGAACGCCCTTAAGAATTTGAGTAGTCAGTTATCCTTTTGAATCAATATTTTTCACTTTCGATATTGAACCTTTCAGGAGTCATGAAGTACACCATCCCCTCTAAAGCACAAGCAATTCACCCATCTATACTAATTGTCATATTTCTTGGCAAGTGGCTCTTCTGATCTTTAATTTCATGTTCACTTTCCCCCTTTTGCAGTTAAATTTTCTGGTCACCGAGAATAGGCAGAGAGAGATTGTTGATTCACAGTGCGAAGGGGTGCAGTCCGAAAGCCTTGATGCCTTACTTTCAGTTTCCATTCAATGTGTTTCTTCAAGTCCAGAAGATCGACCCACCATGCACAGGGTAGTTCAGCTGCTTGAATCTGAGGTCATGACACCGTGCCCAAGTGATTTCTATGATTCCAATTCTGATTGAAACCCTAGTGAATTCGGAGCACGTAGAACTTCTCAACCCGTTTCTTCTACTGTAGAGGGACAAAACAAACAGTGAAAAGGGGTATAGAATCTGCCAATGTCCATTCCATATCATTCGTTCATTCTTTAAGCAGATTTATGGCATTAGAAGAAGATGGCCTGCACTGTTTGTCCAAGTGACCTCTAGTTCAGCATTTTGTTAGTCGTGAATGAAATTCTGGGTGCATATTCATGTTTTTGTTCTCACATTTTGCCAGGGTGCGATTTTCTCCACGCGAATGAAAATTCCACATGGTTGAGTCATTTATTCATCCTTTTTTTTTTTTTCTCCTTTGCTTCCTAATCTCTCTTATTTGTAATCCCTCTAGCTTTTTGTTCTCCAAAATTAGGTGTATATGACATTTGTATATTTTGAATATTGTCTCTCCCCAAATGATTAATATTTATGCCATTTTTGTAAAATATGTTTTCATTACAATTTTATCAGTTATTCAGATCGAATAGTAGTGTTTGCCTGCTGGTATTCAAGTTTTTTTTCTGTAAGATTATTTTACCTTGTTTCACTTTTATTCTCTCTCTCTCTTACGCACACACACACAGATATTCAACATGCAAGGTGCGTTTCATGGCTGAATTCTAACACAAATCATTGATTGGAAGCCAATACAAGGAAATATAATTTCTTGGTTGAATTCTTCATGTGTATGGTCCAAAAAAAATGTGGTCCTTGCAACCACAATTCTTTTATAAGAAAGTCAAGATAAAGCGTTGTCACGTTCACATACATTTTCGCCATGTTCGATTTTTTTCGAGAATTAGCTTTTCACAAATCATAAAATTCTGGAGTCAGCTAATCATGCTCTACTCCTTTGAATTCCCTACGCAAATGGGTTCTATTTAAACCAAAAGAAGACAACTTCAAACAAGCAGCCAAGCACCAAAAATAAATAATTAGAACTTTGGAGTTATGCAATTAATGTAAAAATAATAGTTATAATTATAATAGATGCATGTGCTTGTATATTATTCAATCAGATTAGAATATAAAAACTATGCAGTCTATTCCCATTGAGTCAAGAAAAAGAAAACCAAAATCTCAATATCTTTGGTAAAAGATAAAGCGCAAAACCAAAAATATCTTATCATTGAAAATATTCATTGAAAAGCATCCCACTATTCTACTCTATCTAGTGGATTTCGTGGTTCTACAATTAATGAAGGTTATAGAATGTAAAAAAATTGAATTATAGTTTCAAAGGGCAGTTCATGTGACAATAATTATTGGTGATAATTTTTAAAATTTAAGTTTAAGACCTTGTACTAAAATCCTCCTCTTTAAATTATCAAAATATTAAAACAAAGGTTAATTGTATCTATGAAAAGCAAAGACCAATTATTTTTAAAAAAAAGAAAAAAGAAAAAGAAAAGCAAAGATCAAGGATAAAAAGAGGGCAAGCAGAAGAAACCATAATTCGAAGAATTTCATCCTTTTTTCTTGTAAAATTCTAAATGATTTAGTTCAGAATTTTATTTTATTATTTTATTTTTTTGTTACTTTGACCAAATATATAAGGTGTTTTGAAAATGATTTTTAATTGTGGATACCAACAACTTGAATTTTAAGAGTTGAGACATATGAACTCATTCATTATATTAAGTTCCATGATAATCAATAAAACCTTTAGATACATCTAGGCCCCCGTTTGGGAAGTATCTGAGAAATTGATTTCTGAAATTCAATTTTTCAGAAATTAGTATCTTGTAATCTAATTTTTATTTTATTTTTTATATTTAGTTAGTAATATGAATGTTGAAGCTTGAAAGTAATTGAATTAAATTTAATATTATAAAATAAAATGAATTTAGACTTTTAAAAATTTCATAACTGATTTTTCTGAAATTTTCAAAATGATATATTTTTTTAGTGGAATCAACTTCCCCAATTTTTTTTTTTAGTCTGACAATCTGATTTCAGCCACACTCTTCCATTTCCAAAAGGCCGATTGCAATACAAAATACCCTCTAGATACATCAATTTTCTCTCTATTAATTTATATATTCAAATTAGTACAATTAAATAATATGCAATGAAATTCATGATAAATCAAATTTATAAATAGATAAAAAAAATTAAATTGGATGCTTTTACAATCATATAAATATATATATCAACATTGAAATCGATCTAAGATATTATAGTATATCATAAAATTTTAAAATATAATAAAAAATGATATTTAATTGTTTTCTCATTTATTATTTTTTTGTATATATTTTCATGTTTGAAATAAATTTTCATCTAGTTGGCTAAAACGTTTTTCTTTCCCTTAATATATGCTAATGCTAGGACGCGACAGTGCCACGTAGTTTCCAGAAACCTCGCGAGATGTTGTGGCCGCCAAACGAGCGTGAAGTTGTCAACGCCGATAGAAAGTGGAAAGAATGGAAGTCATGGATTCTATAGAAGATTCAAATTACGATGCGCACCTTAGCCCACATCGTAGAAAAGGAAAGAGAAAAGGCCAATTTGGGAAATATTGAATTCAGAATCAGAACCGTTTAGAAAACCTTGACCCCCACGCCACTCTAATATACTTGGTCCCCAAGAAATATTTCAGTCCACGACCGCCTTTCTTGAACGTCTAGTCTAAGTCTACTGCCGTTTCTCAGCTTCACAAAAGCCATCTTTTTCTTACTAAACTACCCCTGCTCATCATCTGGGTTATGGGTCACGGGTCAGCGTACAAAATGGAATATTTTATAATAATAATCCAGCCTATAGATATCTACCAAATATATATATATATATACATTATCATGTTATTGATTAACATATTAATATAATTCAAATATTAATAAATAAATTTAAGTAAAATACTAAAATAAAACAGTTTTGTTAATACAGTCAACATAGTTTATCATTCAGTAAATCACAACTACTGCAGTAATTCCAAAAGCATAATTAGGCATACTATAATAAATTATTGCCCAGTAAATGGTGGACAAAATAGTCCACAGTACTAGTTTTGCTAACTATAAAATATTAAAATAATAATAGGTATACATTAATAAAATTTTAAATAGACTAAATAATGCCTTTATTATTATTATTATTAGTCATGTTTTATTGTAATAAACAAAAAAGTTAAACATATATAGTATGCTTCAATTAATGTTATTATTATTTTTTATGTTAGATGAAAATAAAAAATAATTATAAATCTTGAATAACTTTGTCAATTATTGAAAAAAGTCGACTTAAACATTATTTAAAAAAAGTTATATCTAATAGTTATGTACAAAGTCTGTGTAGGATTTATGTGACAAAAAAATAAAGATTGTTAATGTGATTTTTTACTTCTATAATGTTTGTTTGACATGCTAACTTAGTAATTTATTTAATTTTAATAATTTTATTATTATTTTCTCTCTCTCCGTTCTCTCTATTTACCTCTTTCGATACCATAAAAAACTCCAAACTCTAAGCCCTTTCAATTATGATCAAGAGCAATTTTGGTTCTTGAATCTTTAAAAAGTTGTTGCAGTTAAAGCTCACAATTTAAATCATAACATGATAATACGGTTTAAAAATGATTCATTAATTAATCTATTAGTGTTAACATAATTATAAAAAGATTACTTATAAATTAAGTTATTTAATTCGAAATTGATACGAATAAATTAAATTAATAAATAACTTTTTTTAAATAATAATAAATTTAAAAAGATAAAAACAAAAATAATAATAATATTTTATTAAAATAGTTAAACATCTAAGAATAATAAATAGTATGAATTATGATTGATCAACTTCAACACCATTAATAAATGGATCGGCACCCATATGAATTAGCATCTCTAATTGCTACGTGATATATTTATTTTAAATAGATATTTGTTTTTATTTTTCTATCATATAGATTTTAATGAACAAAATAAGTGGAAATGCTTATAAAAAAATGCATTGGATTTTCTGCAATCATAATTTCACCTCGAGGGGTCTTCCAAAAAAAGAAAATAAAAATTCACCAAAAAAAGAAAAAAAGAAAAATCAAAATCAAAATGGGTCGACCCGTTGAGTTTGTTAATTTATTCGAGTAGAAGCCACAAGGATACTTTCGTCAATTCAATAAATTCGTTGGACAACATATATAGCCTGAATAAAATAAACGCAATATTTTATTACCAAAATAATAATTATTAATAATAATTTAATTGAAAAGAAGAAAATTCACGGTACCAATAAGAACAGGTGTTTCAAGATACACTTACATGTCAGCATCAACCACCGCCAACGAGAAGGCAAATTTGTTTTGACTTACAAGAATATTAACCTGTTTATCTACGAAATGAAATGAAATGTAATTGTAAATGATTTATTAATATTACATTTATTTAGTTATCTATTTATTTTTTTTATATTTAAATTATATAAATATACTAACAAAGTAACAAATAGCATTTTAATATCTGTCATTGGCTAAAATTTAATCAATATTTCTAATATTATATAATCCAAATGATTTATTTAATTTTTATACAAAGTAAAAAGAAAATAATAATAATAACCGTCACGCGTAACACACCCACTAGCTTGGAAACTGCCTCATCGACGATCATCTTATAACCCTCGTATTTAAAGCTACCCCATAATAAACCCTCCAATCAACCAAAACCAGAAAAAAGAAAAAGAAAAAAAAAATTCCAATTCACTTTTCTTTTCCACCAAGTTTCTTGGTCTCCTACTTTGTCATTCTTTCTTAGATCTCTCTTTCTGATCTGATATTCTTCTTTTTTTCTGAACTTTTCCTCATCATGATGATGATGGTGAGTCGCAGTGGAGCCAGCAAGCAACTGGCCGTTTCCATGCTGGGCATGGCAGGCACGCGCTTCTTCTCCACTACAACCCCACACGCCGTCGCCGGCGGATCGGCGTTGGTATCGGAGAAGAAGGGTATTTTTTCTCCGGCGGATATTCCGGTATGGCCAAAGACCACGGCGTTTTACTACACGCAAACAGGCTATTTTCATGGCGCTAGGAATCAGAGCACTCTGGCACTGAATCAAGAAAACGAAAAAGAGCATGGAAAGCAGCCCAAACCCGAGTCGGCCTCTGCCGAAGCCGGTGGTATTGATGGTAAGGACGAGAAGGGAGTCGTCAGTTACTGGGGCGTTCCTCCCAGTAGGGTCACCAAAGAAGACGGTTCAGACTGGAAATGGACCTGCTTCAGGGTATGAACATTTAATTATTATTATTATTATTATTATTGAGAATATTGCTTTGAATATGTTGAGATTCGTTTCTGGGTATTGATTTATTTGTTGTGGGGTTTTGATGTTTGGAAGCCATGGGAGACTTACAAGTCTGACCTCTCCATTGATCTGACTAAACACCATGTCCCAACATCGTTCATGGACAAATTGGCTTATTGGACTGTCAGAATCCTCAGATGGCCTACCGATGTATTCTTTCAGGTACCCATTTAGTTCATATGTATATAAAATCTTATGAAGAACAAAATCTGATTATGATTTTTGGGTATATATTTACAGAGGCGATATGGTTGCCGAGCAATGATGCTGGAAACAGTAGCGGCAGTACCAGGAATGGTGGGAGGGTTGCTGCTGCACTGCAAATCGTTGAGGAGGTTCGAGCACAGTGGAGGGTGGATCAAAGCGCTTCTAGAAGAAGCAGAGAACGAGAGAATGCACCTAATGACTTTCATGGAAGTGGCGAAGCCCAGGTGGTACGAGCGGGCTCTGGTTTTCACAGTCCAAGGAGTATTCTTCAACGCCTATTTCTTGGGATATTTGATTTCTCCCAAATTCGCGCACAGAGTGGTGGGTTACTTGGAAGAAGAAGCGGTTCATTCTTACACTGAATTTCTCAAGGAGGTGGATAAAGGGAACATCGAGAACGTTCCGGCTCCGGCTATCGCCATCGATTACTGGCAGCTACCAAAGGATGCTACCTTAAAAGACGTCGTTTTGGTCGTCAGAGCTGATGAGGCTCATCACCGCGATGTCAATCACTTTGCATCCGTACGTACCATACATAATATATATGCATAATACATTTTATAACTTAATTTTTTATTTTATGTTTATATTGATGGGTTTTTGTAAATGTTGCAGGATGTGCATTATCAGGGACGTGAGCTGAAGGATGCACCTGCTCCGATTGGTTATCATTGAGACTGAGACTGAGAGAAAGTCACTGCGAGTTTTGATTTTAACCTTTGTTTCATGAGGAAGCTAGTAATAAGCTGGCGATTTCACGAATTATTAGAATAATATAGGATGATGCAAAATACTATATTTTCAAGGTGAAAATTTAAGTTTGTTTTTCTTTCTCTGGTCTGCTGTCAAAACTACTATTTTTATTTTTTATGTATATAAATATATTTTCGTGAATTGTGTAATTCGCTTGGTTGTCGAATATATTGCTAAATTTCTTTTAACGTAATATACAAGCTGTTTTTTTTTTCCCCCTGAAAAAATAATAATATTGAAACGGTACCCAAAATATAGATATTATGATTATTTATTTATTTATTTGAAAAAATATATAGATATTTTGAAAAATTGCTTGGTCTGTAACGTCCGGAACTAAATTGGTGTAGATATTGAATTTTTTAGCTATTCTGAAAAAAAAAAAAAAAAAAGAAAAGAAAAAGAGAGAGAGAGAGAGATCGTAAACCACCAATAGAAAAAAGGAGTAAAAACTCAAGAGAGGTATTTTATTTGTCCATAGAATATTTGGTAACTTATAAGTTGCCAAAAAAAAAAATGAAAAAGAAGCATTCAAAGGCAATGCCGAGAAGCAAGTAATATTATTGTACATGTAAAAGTTTTTACTTATTAGAGAATTGTTTTACAGTTTGGGTTCACCACCTTATTAGAGAAGTGTTTTACAGTTTGGGATCACCATCCCGAGCCTGAAAGTAACTATGGAATGCTGATGACCTTGTATTCATGGAACACTTCAAGAGGAGACTGCTTTGAAACAGGTCTGTCTTCAGACCACAGCTCTAAATTTACTGTTCCTGTTCCCCAGTGGATGAGACATTTATAAACCTGTTTACCATCAAATTTATTCACCAGCGCCAAACCAAGACACTGATCGACAAGCATCCATTCACCTATGAGTTACAAACAGCAAATGAAAAAGAAAATTATTTCCGAGGGAAAATTACAAAAAGTGATCACCATTGCCCAGACTTAAAAACATCTTCTACATCCCAAATGATCATTGTCAAGTTCAAGTGCCCTAATAGTATCTTCGTTTAAAACGTTTTGAGAGATAGTTAACATTACCATTTGGTAGAAGATTCCCTTCATAGAACTGCTCCCCAGATTCCGGCCAAATTTCATGCTTTGAACCGTCAACAGAGGTAAATGAGACATAAGATTCAGTAGGGTGGACGAGGGTGAATGTCGGATGTATTCTCAGGCAAACCAGTCTGCAGCAGAACAGAATTATCGATGATGAAATATTACATAAATTTAAATAAACAAAGAAACAAGAGTTCAAAAGGAAAGTCCTGCTGAATCAACCCGGGTCTGTCCGTTGACCAGCATGCATTGAGACTCGCATGTAAAGATGAAAATGTGCGCACTTCTATGTGTTGGATATTCAAGAGAGATTCCTCAACAAATAATGCCAGCAGGTGTTAGTAGGCTAAAAATAACAGAGATTTTCTTTTTTTTGGGAGCAAACCTTGAAAATCCACCTGAGCCAGCACCAACTGTGCGAGCTATAATGCTAGAACTAATATGTAAAACCTTTGAATCGTCCTTTGGAATAGATACCAGCCGTTGTAAAACCAATCCACCACCAATATCACCTTCTAACATAAGAGATTCTTCTTCTCCTTCATGCTCTAAACTCCGACTGCAGGAAAAAGCGATTTCAAATTTTACTTAAAAGTTCCAAATAGTATAACTGCATCCACTGCAATGCTATTACCTTCTTACTCCAAAAGCAGATAAAAATAGTCTTAATTATTTGTACTAACTTTCGTTGATGTAGAATATCAAATTCTATTAGAACTTAAACCAAAAAAGAAAAATGCAAGGGAAAAAGAAGGCTTATAGGAAATTTTCATAGCATATGAATATTTCTACAAATAAAATGTGCAGTGCCTTGTTCTGCAATAAGTGTATAATTCTTCAATAGAAATGCGTTTGGAAATGAATTCTATTAAAAAAGTAACTTACTCAATGACATTGTATTCCTCAGTACATCCAGCAGACCGGTATTCAGTACCACTATACTCTTCATACCCGTTAATCTCAACTCTACTGTGAAGCCACTGTGTTCCTGTACATTTTTTAATTACTCTCACTAAATTATACAAGTCCTGTCATTGTCTGTAGCTTAAAAGATAATGAATGATATTCTTTATGAAAACTCAATGAAGTTAAAATTATTACCTGAAGGAAGGTGCATCATGGAAACTATTCTGCCTCCAATCCACGGAACTACTTTTATAACCCAATCTCCACCTTTCAGTTCTATAGGAGCCTTTGAAAGTTCTGTTCCTTTATGTCCAGGAGCCTCTTCCACGTCTGGAAGACGCTTTGCTTTATCTGTAAACAACTTATTACTAATTAGAAAAGCCACTGCCACAATGTAGATTCTCTAATTTCCTTCAAGAAATTTTCTTTATCGGGATAAAATTATTTTTTAAAAGTCAGTAGATCTATAAAAGTGGAACAAAAGAAAAGTTGCTGTAAAAGCTAATAACCACCCCCATGAGGGGAGAAGAAAATACAAGGGAGCAAGTATTAACTAAGGGCCCGTTTGTTTGGTAAGATTAGACAGGACTGGATAGGCAAGAATAAGACTGGTTGGAATTGGATAGGATAGGATAGGACATGATGAGATAATGTAGCCCAATTCTATATTTGTTGTAGATAGAAATATTAATCTTATATCATATGGAAATAGTCCAGAGATGACCCAATCTATTTGGTAGGACTAAATAGTTCATGCTCTATTTAAAACAAAGTCTATAACTGGATTGTTATAATCCAGGCGAAATTGTATATTTAGTAAACAAACAAGGGACATACTTAGTCCAATCCAATCCTGGTAAACAAACAGGCCCTAAATTTCCAGCAAGAAATCTCACACAATATGAATCAAGACAACTGTAATGAACAACAAGCAGTGATCAACAAATAGAAAGGATTCTTGAATACAGTATTACCCAAACGAGATCTGTATTGCTCAATACTGGTAGATACGAGCTGAGTAGCTTCCTCTTTTGATGGCATTGTAATTTGAAGAACCTCTCCATCTGTGCCCCATGCATCAAGCTGTTTGAAAACTCCAGCATCAATAATAAGATCAGCGGTCCTGCCATGTTCTTTATTATCATACGTTTAATGATGCCACAAGAAGATATACCTTTGCACCTCCACCAAGCAACAATTGCACATGCAAACGGCGATTTGGCCTCTTCCAACATCCTTCGGTTTTGGAAACTTTAACAGTAACAACCGAGTATTGAAGTTCAGCAACATAATGTGTCAACAAAAATTGACCTTTTGTGAATCCATATCCATCCCCATCATCTTCAAATAGAATACCTTTAGCTTTCCCTGTAAAGATAACAATATTCCATAAAGTTGCTAACTGAAAAATATTATCCTAAAGGAGCTGGAAAACCAAAATTAAATTTTAATGCAGCAATATGGCAAATTGCAGATAATTTTTCTTTCGATTATTTGAGCCAATTAGCCAATGGCTGCTGTAAATGCTTACGAAAATGTGCTATATTGGCTCTCTTTATTATGGATCATCTGGATGGAAAGGAATAAAAGGATTATTTACGAAGATCTCCAAAGGAATTTTTTGAAGGTCGAAAAAGGTTCCATTAGGCCTCAGTTGACATAAAAACTACTTGAAAGTATAGACTTTTCCAATTGATAAACCATTGTTAGATTGAACTTACCATTTTCATCTAAAGCCACAATCAGTGTCAAGTCATCTAATGGATCAGCTTCATCAGTATGCTGATTAGGAGGACCTGAAGGAATAATTGCTCCACCTTTCAAGTATAAAGCTGGTAAATCCTGAGAAAACCAAAAACATTTCCTTATTAATTGAGAGAAAAATCAACAACAGGCAGACAAGAGAGTCAACAAACAAAGATTACAGTACTACATACTGGATGTGAATCATCAAAGTCAAAACTCAACCAAATTCCTTTGGGCAATACGAACTGCAAATTATCCAATTCCTGACGAGGCAAAGTGCTAATCATGACAAATAGAATGTTAGAACAAAATTCATGGATCAAAATACAATATATATTTTTCTTTAAACCACATAAGAGCGCTATAAACATGAGAGAATTAAAAAACTCTCTTGGCTGTAGGATACAAAATTAATAGATAGGTATGAACATGAGAAAATAAAAAACTAGTGGCCGTAGGATGTGAAATTAATAGATATAAAGTGAAAAGGTCCATAATACTTCATTTTACATACTTGACTACTAACTGATGAATCCAATAATGCACAAGGTAGACAAAGAACATAATGTAGAAAAACAAGTATGATGTGGGCTTGTTAATACTCAAAAGAAGTTTCAAGCCAAATAACACCAGTGAAGATCTATCAATTAGCACTGTATCTCAAAATGAAAGAATATGAACCTTGAATAGACTAGAATTGGACCCAGCAGAAAAGAATTCTCAACTTTCCGTAAGTTGGGATCTTCAGGATCTGCACTAGCAATGCACAGGTATGGCAAGATGAATATTAGCAGGTCTAGAATTTCATGAGCTCAGAGTGAAATTAGATCATTCAACACCGTAAAACCCACCAGCAAAGAAAGTAGGACTTGCCACTGGAGTTCCAATAGTATGAGCCATATAGAAAAGAGTATATATGTGAGGTATAAGACGGTAGCGCCTCTTCAATGCCAAGCGGCATACTTCCTCACACTAATGAATGGGATCAAAGTTAGTTCAAAATAAATTCAGGGATAACAGGCAAATCAGATATTGAAATTACTCCTATTCCAATTGGTAAAGAATAGAACTACAAAACTATCATGCCAAATATATAATATTGAAGCGGATAATTTTCATTTAGAGATAAATTACACATCATGATCTAAGTATACGAGAAATGAATCTCTCTCCTGAATGACTTTAACCAGTAACTAGAGATATATTGCAGTATAGTGACCTAAACCACCCAATCAACTAAAACCAAATTTTGCTCTCATAAAGTTTCATAGATTAGCATGCGCATATATAACAGCTCAAGAGTTGCAGTAACAGCTTTATGGCAGCAATAAAACCATCTCCTTAACAAACATAATCGTGAGAGTACACATGAAACAAGAAACATATTCCTAGAATATGAAGATTCACCTTCTATAGAAGGAGCCATGGTGGTTACTTGAAAGTTCAAAATTTAAGAACTTTGAAAACCATTTAATATTAGCATGCAAAACCTTATTTAGACTTTTATTTAGTCTTAAGTAGAACAAATATTATCACACTCCACACAGCTAGATGGCTCCCTCAAATGCTCCAACCATTAACTGCTTAAATATTTAATTGGATGAATATCAAAAAGTGTACATATTGCCACAGGACAGACCTCTTCCCCAAAGGACCATGGTTCATGATCAACAGTGCGACTTTCAGAGTGCCCACGGCAAAATGGGAACATAGAACCTACACCCATCCACCTTCCGAAGAGCTTGGCAGTTGCATTTCCAGCAAAGCCGCCAATATCAGGTCCTGAGAGTGGCTGACCACTGAGTCCCTAATTGCAAGTTAAAACTAAATTAGATCCGACTCCAAGCAGCATCATGGAATGAAATACAACACACTAAATTTAACACATACCAATTGAAGTACCATTGAAATACTCATATGGAGGTGCTCCCAATTTGAAAGATTGTCTCCCGTCCATGTTGCAGCATATCTTTGGCTACCAATAAATCCAGCTCTGGTGAGAACAAAAGGACGCTTGTTTTCATTAGCTAACTTCATGCCTTCATAAGTTGATCTTGCCATCAGCATGCCATACACCTAAATAGGCAGAAATATCAGGGAATGTTCATAAGTCTTTTATGTTATTACTAAACGTACAAAAATGTAAAAAATAAAATAAAAATTACAAACAAGTATCTAAGCAAGATGCCATATGATCAACAAACAATCAAAGACTATAGTCCACCTATGCTCCTTGGCTTCTTCACTTTATATCCCCATACCCATGTCCAACACTTCATGTTTATAAGGGTAAAGGCTATTGGACACTCCAAATATATGGAAAACCGTGGATTCCACACAAATTCGACAATTGGACACCAAGCACACTTGACATCAACACCAGAGTCCGTGCAACAAAGTTTTCCACAACTAGAAGTAAAAGGCATGGAATATGAAGAGCGCAAGGATTAGCAAAAAAAAATAAAACTATACATTGTGATAGTGCGAGTGATTCTGACAACCTCCAAGTTCTTCATCTCCCCTATGAATATTACTCTCAGGCATTGTTTTAGTTACAGCCTGAAAATAAAAACAATAAATCAACATTTATGGAAGAAATGGCAAGCGTCTGAAAACAAAGTTTGTTACTACCTTAAAAACAGCTGGTTCATTCATATCGTTCCATATGCCGTCAACACCATAAGAAATGAAATCTTTAACCAAATTGGACCACCATAGACGAACTTTTCCCTGTGTGTAATCTGGGAAAACACAAGGCCCAGGCCAGACCTCCCCTGAAAATATATTGAAAATATTTACACACCATAACATTGAAATTAATATTATCTCCAATAAAAAGAAAAGAAACCTATGAAAGGTTTTCCATCTGCTTTCTGAATCCACACATCCTCTTTTGAACCACTATCATAGACAAAATAACCATCTTCCTTTTTGATCCCTGGGTCAAGCATCCATATTGCTTTGAAACCATGTTGATGAAGATCTTTTACCAAAGATTTTGGATCTGGGAAGCGCTCCTGAAAGATGTTATCAAAATTTAGTTTCCTAGTCAAGAGTGTTACTAAGATCCACTTCAAGCAACGATGAGTTCTGTTTCTAATGATTTGTCCAATTCTTAGAATAACTCGATATGAATTAAATGAGTAGTAAAGTCCTCAATGTAGGGTTAAATTGCAATTTAAATGCATCTAAAACTTTGATTCTAATAAACATGTATACGATCATTACAATTCTAAATGCATTATAAAGAGTGGTTGGAATACATAACTTTTATAAGTAGTGATTTTAGCAATCAACTACCATAAATAAAAATCATCTAAGAAGAGAACATGCCTGATCGAAAGTGAAACAACGAAAACCATCCATATAGTCTATGTCCATCCATATGACATCACAAGGTATACC
The DNA here is from genome assembly GCA_003254975.1 of Ochetophila trinervis. Taxonomy (NCBI): domain Eukaryota; kingdom Viridiplantae; phylum Streptophyta; class Magnoliopsida; order Rosales; family Rhamnaceae; genus Ochetophila; species Ochetophila trinervis. The sequence continues at coordinate 40,289 of QANX01008024.1, forward strand.
CTTCTCCCGGAACTTGCTGGTAATCTGAAAATATAATTTTGCCAACAGGCATAAGAATATATAGACACTGTTCAAGGGTTTGTAGTATTTGTGAAGTCACAAGGAGTTAACAGAACACTGAAAAATAACAAAAGTTGAGGATATAATGTTGCACTCTGTAAGGCTCATTTAGGAATGCATCAATAAATTCAAGGCATCGCAAAAGAGAGGGAGAGAGAGAGAGTTCAACTATAATTTAAGATAACTACAAAGTACCTACCTCGCGGACTCTTTTGTCAGAGTCATAGCTCCAACGGCATTGTTGATAGCCTAATGACCACTTTGGGGGCATAAACACAGTTCCTGTTTAAAAGTTCAGCAAATTTACAGAGTAAATGAAATAATAACAGAAGCAATAATGGTTATAAGCTTAGAAAAAGTTGGTCTGTATCAATTGCCAAAGAATAAAAGTAACAACAGCAAAAATAATTTGGGAAATTACCAATCGCATGTGATAAAGATATCAAAACAGCACTTGGGGAAGCAAATGGACCAAATGTAATTACAGGATATGAGGAAGGAGCAACAAACTGTACTATTGATTCTTTCCTCAGATCAATCTGCTCATGAACAGGAAAATTGAAAAGAAAATAACCATAAAAGTACGTCAAAATATCACATTAAAGAGGCCTTGAGTTTAACAACATCAAGTCAAATGTTGAAGCACCTCACAGCGCCGTGATGTGTCAGCAAGAATCCCCAGTGCCTCTCCACTTGGAAGAACAGCTAATACCCAAGGATGTGATTGATACAATGATGTCGTTCCAGGACCATAACCCCATGCATCTGTGTTCCAAGTAAAAATCTATAGCAAATAGATTCTCACAATAAGTAGAGATTAGAAGTTTAAAATGGATAAATCATCAAAGAAGACACTTACCCTTTTTCCTGTCCGCTCAAGTTGCCCACTAACTTCTCCAGTTCCATAGAAAGAGGTGCCAACAGGAAACTAATTTAGAAGGGAAACTCTTTCACATTATTTAAGGCACAAATAATTATTGAAAACTCAAATTACAAATACAAGCTGATTAAAAAATAATCAGATAATAAATGGAACACCATCTACGACAAAATGCTTACTGACCTCAAAATTCACAATCTGTTGCCCCAATTGACATTTAAAATCGGGGATATATGAAGGCACCCTGTGATCTATGACCGCTGTGTCCCTAACCTTGCTATCTACAAAAGAAAAACTTGGATATGCTGCATCTCTATCATTTGCAGAACAATCAAATCTGAAGACTCCATTCTCCAAGATAGGTTCGAAAACCATATTTCCTGAGGTGACATCTGCAGTAACTTCCTTCCCTTTATGATTAGCCATTTTAGATACCAACCTTTCAGTCAATGACTTCTTACTAGGCTCCTTCTTTCTGCATAACATAATTGCATAAGAAATTACTCTAACTGTATAGTTTGATTTCAGTTCTCTATTGCATTTCTGAGACATAATAGATAACAAAAACAAGAAAACATAACAAGCAAAAGAAATAAGAGAATTAGCTGAAAGTGAGTCACAATTACTAAGAAAATGTAAAATGATAGTACAGATTTGATAACTTTGCTAACTAATAGCACATTTTTAATTAGTATCATCTTTCTGCCTATAGAAAGATATTGTGGCTTCAACTTAATTAACATTTCAAATTTCTAATTCAAAGGGTTTCGAACATATTAATTATCAATCGCACAATATCAATCAATTTCAAAGGGAAAGGACCATCCTCGCAACTCCTATCCCTAATCAAAATTAACCATTTCAAGAACAGTGCCAATCAGGATGTATTAACTACAAACAAAGCACGTTGGGTTTCCCCTCCCAGTTTACAAAGCACCCCATTTTGCTTAATCTGATAGAATGATCTTCCCACTTCATCTCAGTCTCAATATAGATTTTGAACAATAATTTGCAATAAGCATAGAATGATCTATCTGTCTACACCACATAAAACATAAAACCATTTTGAGACTCCAAACCAATTTGGCATAAATACTACCTACCAGGCTAACCATATTCGTATGAAATAATGAAATCTCTCACTCCTTTATTGGGTGTTAAAGCAATAAAAACAAGGCACTAAGATATTCCTCAGACCGTGCAGCATAAAGGACATTCATGAGAATCTTCACGACTTCTTATCTTATATAATTATATCAATTCCACCAACTCCGGAAGAAAACAACAGAAAAACTACTACGACTTACTTTTTTCCAGTGTCACTAAAGTTTTGGTTTGACTTTGCTTGGGCCAACTCTTGTTGCCACTTGCAGAAAAGAATAATGCAGAGCTTATCCGAGAACGAGAAAGAGAGAAGGTTTATTTATTGATCTTGTGCTTAAGATTGCAACAACACCCAAATGACTTCTTCAACCGTACATATAAGACAACCACGAACATGGTTCAAAACCTAGTGATCCAGTTTGATTTTACACTTCAGAGATTTAATATATTATTAAAAAAATATTTTAATCGTAAATATTTTGTCCATTAATGAAAACTACATTTTCCAAAACAAAAAAAAAGGACAATATTAACTTCAACTTTAATTTCTACAATTTCTTGGAAAACATACAATTTCTAAAGCGGAAACGAAAATCAAGTGGGATTATGTTCATGCAAATGAGTAAATACTTTGGCATTAATACAAGGAAAATTAACGCATTTATCAATTAATCAATCCTTTTCATCAATATGACCAGAAGTCCAAGTAACCCAAGTCAGTAATATATGAAAAAAGAAAGAAGAAAGAACCTGATAGACGAAAATGGAAAGAAGCTCCCCTGGTGAACAAGCTTCCTCAATGTCACACCCAAAAATGGCGTCCTTAAAGCCCAAATTTCATCGCCATATTTCCCATAACAGGAAGATACCCGATGGCACTTGTGGAGATGCCTGGGCTCGAAACTCGATGATCGTCTTCCATCTACTACTCTGCTACTCAGCACTACTACTTGCGCTTCTTCCATTGGTGGGGTCCCTAAATACCCATTAAACATATTTTTAATCATTGTCCTTTATTTAATTAAAATACCTTTTTTTTTTTGCTGAATTTAATTAAAAGATTTAGTTGGTTTTTCCGCTAAACCAAACAGGGAAAGCATCACGTGGGGGCTCAAGCGCGCCAGCAGAGCACAGCCCATTACTGGCTTCGAAAATGTAGAGCTCAAAAGAAGAGTGGAGAAGCTCATCATCGACTGGCAACCCAGTGGAACGTGACACGTATATGGACGATGTTTTTGTCTGACCCATCAGATCGTTGATCATAGCCATTCTTTTCTGGACAACATAAAAATTCATATTTTCTTATTGTTTCTCAGGAAAAAAAAAATAATAATAATAATAATAATATTGTTTATAGCATTTAAAAGATAGGAAGAAAAAAAAGATGCTAATGTGGGCATTGACGCAGAGTCATCTGTCTGACTTTTTCTACGCGGTTTGAGAAAAAAAAAAAAATTATCAAGAAGAAGAAGCTCAATTATACCCACCAACCAAGGAAGCTAGCAAGGAACACAAAAAGCTTGAAGGATTTTGAAGAAACGAGAAATGGCAGAAAGCGTGGTGGTTTTTTTATTGGATAAGCTCACACCATTGTTGCAGGAAGAGGTGAAACTCTTAAGGGGAATTAAAGACGAAGTCGTTTACGTGAAGGATGAATTGGAACGCATGAGAGCGTTCTTGCGAACCGCTGATTCAATGGAAGAAGGCGATGAGGAAATCAAGATCTGGGTGAAACAAGTAAGAGAGGTTGCTTACGACACAGAAGATGTTCTTGATGAATTCCAGCTTCGTCTTCGGCATCACAGAGGAGATGGGTTTTATGGTTATTTGTCAAAGATCGCAGGCACTATTAAGAACTTGAAAGTTCGCCATCGATTTGCTTCTGAACTGCGAGGTATCAAATCCAGATTAACCAATATCTCTGAGGGGCATCAGAGGTACCGCTACAGATTGAATATCCCGGAAAAAGAGTCATCCTTTACGCCTAGATATGACAAGGCTTGGTTTGAGCTTCGAAGGGATGCATTTCTGATTGATGAAGGTCAGCTAGTTGGAATTGAGACTCCAAAAGAGGAGCTTATCAAAAGGGTTCTTGGGGTTGAATCCAGACTCCAAGTTATTGCAGTGGTAGGAATGGGAGGTTTAGGCAAAACCACTGCTGTGAGTAAAGTTTACTATGATGATGAACTGAGGAAAGAATTCCAACACCATGTTTGGATCACTGTTTCTCAATCATTCATGTTGGATGAGATTCTAAGAGATATAGTTCAACAACTGTTTGAGGAAGCCAAACAACCTCTTCCTCATGGAGCAGAGTCCACTGACAGCAGTAAGCTTAAGAGAATCATTGTTGATTTTCTTCATGGAAAAAGATATCTGATGGTCTTGGATGATGTTTGGCAGATGGATGGTTGGGATGCTCTCAAACATGCATTTCCTGATAGCAACTGTGGCAGCAGATTAATGCTCACCACTCGAAATTCTGAGGTAGCTTCTACTTGTACCATAGAGCCTGGAGGGATGGTTTATAATCTAAAGCCTTTGTCTTTTGAAGAATCATGGACTCTTTTCTGTCAGAAAACCTTCAGGGAAAACTCATGTCCTTCTCATTTGGAGAAAATTTGTCAAAATATTTTGAAAAGATGCGAAGGGTTGCCTCTGGCAATTGTTGCAATTGGTGGTATGTTGGCTATGAAAGACACAATTAGAACAGATGAATGGGAAATGGTTGAACGCAGTTTAAGGACTGAGTTAGAAGGCAATGACAAACTTAATAGTATGAAAACCATACTTTTACTTAGTTTCAATGATTTGCCTTACCATTTGAAATATTGTTTCCTGTACCTGAGCATATTCCCTGAGGATTATTTGATTGAAAGGACAAGGTTGATTAGATTATGGATTGCAGAAGGTTTTGTGCAGGTAAAAGAATGCAGAACAGTTGAAGAAGTGGGGGAGTTTTATTTTAATGAGCTTGTCAATAGAAGTTTGATCCAAGTAAGTGAGAAACATGATGATGGAAGGATAAAAAGATGTCGAGTTCATGATCTTTTGCGGGAAATTATTCTTCTCAAGTCAATGGACCAGAACTTTGCAGCAATAACAAGTGAAGAAAATAGAAGTTTGCCAAAAAGAGTTCGGCGTCTATCGGTGCATAGAACATTAGAAAATATACATGCAGATCACAACTTCTCTAAGCTTCGTTCCTTGTTTCTTTTTGGGGTGAAGGATAATTCTGTTTCTTCTGCCTATTCTTCATTTTCAAATGGAGGGTTAAGGCTTCTGAAGGTATTGGATTGCAGGGGTGTACCTTTGGATACACTTCCAATGGATATTGGCAAACTAAACAATCTGAGGTATCTAAATTTGAGAGATACCAGTGTGAAATCCATTCCATGCTCTATTGGGAATCTACAAAACCTTGAAACACTGGATCTTAGAAATACTTATGTTGAAGAACTACCTGTTGAAATATTACAACTCCATCGACTTCGTCATATCCTACTCTATCGCGTCATCAAGGAATTCTCCATATCCTTCGAAGTTGTTGGTTTCAGGGCATTAGCTGGGATAGAAATATTGTCATCCTTGCAAAGTCTTTGCTACATTGAGGCAAACCAAGGTGATGCTGACATAATGAAGTCCTTAGGACAACTTAAAGAACTGAGGAGGTTAGGTGTTGTTCAATTAAGAGCCGAGGATGGAATTGCTTTATCCTCATCCATTGAGAAGTTAAGGCACCTTCATTCATTGTCCATAATTTCAAGTGAAGCAGAAGAAATCCTTAATCTACAGAGCATATCTTTACCTCCTCCATGCCTTCAAAGATTGTATTTGTCAGGGTGTTTGGAGAAATTACCAAATTGGATATGTTCCCTTCCAAGCCTTACAAAACTAGTTCTGAGGTGGAGTGGCTTACAAGTTGATCCACTTGAAAATCTTCAAGCTTTACCCAATTTGGTGGATCTCCAACTTATCCAAGCTTACCAGGGAGAGACATTGAGTTTCAAAGCTGGAAGTTTTCAAAAGCTTAAGAATTTAGCCTTGAGAAATTTGGACAAGTTAAGCAGTGTGGAAATAGAGAATGGAGCACTGCCTCAGCTTAGAGATCTATGTTTTAGAGGCTGCAAATTAGTTGAGGAAGTACCATCAGGAATTGAGGGCCTAACAAATCTCAAATATGTTGATTTTGTAGATATGTCTTATGAATTAATCAGCAGGTTAAGTCCCATGCAAGGTAAGGACTACTTGAATGTAAAACATGTCCCAGTTGTGCTTATTGGTTGGGAAAAGGAAATTAATGGGGAAGTAGGATGGGGAATGGATGGATTCTATATTTAGAAATGAATTATGAGAATAAATATATAAAAAAAAAACTTAATTGTATTTTGACTATTTTTTTATTATTGTTGTAATAATTTCAATCTATGAATTTCTGTTTGTTTTTATTTTTCATGCACTAAAATGCACACTGTTTAACTTCTTTCATTTTATTCCTCCAAGTAAATTCAATTATTTAAAATTGTATTTATTTTTTTTTATATCAAATTGAAATCCTTGATACACCAATATGGCATTGGGTGTTAGGGGCAAGTACAAGTGTTCTCAAGGAAATATATATATATATATATACAAAATTGTTACTAAAAATATTTTTATTAAATAAAATTATAGTTTTGTTATTATTTTGTTTCTATTGGAAAGGATGGAGTATATTTTGATTTAATTTTATAATTCCTTAGTTAGTTTTCAAAAATAATACGAGGGGAATAAAAATAATTCATATTTTTATATAAAAATTCATTTTTGGAGGATAGTACTATATGTACGGCTGAGATTTTTATGAATAAGGGCTGAGATTAATTTGTTATGCATTGGATGGTGAGAATTTCACGTCCCTCCTATTAGCACAGAATCATTCAAAAAAAAAAAAAAAACTACGAGAAGTCCAATTTTATTAAAAAGCGTGCATTAATGTTATACGATACCCAAAGGCTAAAGCCTAAAGCACAAAAAAGTCATTATTATTCACACAAAAAACAAAACAAAAAAGTCATTATATTTCTTTTATATTTTTTAAATTTAATAAAATAAAATAAATAAAATTTGAAACCTGCAAACCAAAACAGTCGCCCTGAAAGGACCTGACCGGACTGTTTTGATACCATTTCAGTAATTTTCTACCCCAAGAAGCCCTTTTCCGTAAATTAATATATCTTCCATTGAGCTAAAAAGGCACCCCAAAAAGCTTTCCTTACAAAAACACAGTGACAAAGCGACACAAAAGACTCGCTTCCCAAACTCAGAGAAAAACTCAAACCCAAAGCCCCTTTTTCCCTCTCTCTCTCTCTCTTTCTCTGTCTGACTCTGAGAAACAAAGTCACCCAGTAATAATGGCGGCAGAGAAACAATACCCACCTGAAGAAAACCAAGAAGAAGAAGATAAAGCAGAAGTAGCTGAAGAAGAAGAAATAGTGGAGGAAGTGAAGAAGGTACTCTGTTCGTACCTGGGTGTGAGCTTCTGTGTCTTCTTAGCATTGGCTCCGAGGAATTGGAGGGAATTACAGATGCAAGTGAGAGAACTTTCTGGTCGGCTATGGCAAGCGGAAGAGCAAGTGAAGCAAATGAGATCGAGAAGAAAGGAAGATTCCAAAGCCAATGCGAGAGTGGTTGAGATCTTTGCCAGTCACCGGAACGCATGGCAAGCAGAAGAGAAACGACTTCTTCACCAGATCGACGAGGCTAACCAGGAAGTTGCCCATCTCAACGCCAGGATGGCTGAATTCGAGAAAGCTGAAGCTGACTCCAGGGTTCGGATCCACCACCTTGAGAGAGAGCTCGCTGAGAGGGACGAGATGATCGGGTTCATATCCAGGACTGGTGGTGGGTCGGAGTTCGAGGAACGTTCCGGTGGTTGCCGGACGGAGTGGTATGCTTCCGCCGGCGGGGTCAAGGAGGATTGTGGTGGGTTGCAGACGGAAAGAGAGTTGGAGGATTTGAACGTTTTGTATGAACAGCATCAGCTTCAGAATCAGCATTCAAATGGGTTTGATTCCGAGTTTTTTTCTTCGGCTTCTAAGCTGTGGACGGAGAGAGCTAATGTTTGGCAGGTTTTTGCTTCTTTTTCTCTTTGCTTCTTTTTCCCTCTTTTGTTTTCTATTTTGTGATTTTTCAATCTATATTATTGTCTTTACATTTTTGCTGGTTTTTTTTTTACTTCGAATTCTTTTTGGATTTTGTTTCTTAGGACCCGAAAAATGTTAAGACATTCAAGGAATTGACGCAAATAAAATCAGTGAAAGTGTTTGATGGAGAAAATTATTGAAGACGAGAAAAAATCTTATTAAAATGACAGCAAATAAATCACTTTTATTTGGGAAATTTTTTTTCTTTAGTCTTTGGAGTTTAAATTGTTAATAGATGTAGGAAAAGTAAAGAAAATAGAAGCTTGTGAAGTAAACTTATTTGAAATAGATTGATTCAGACTTTAATGTGTACTCAAATTCTTGAAGGATTTACATTGGAAAATCTTTGTTGGGAATGGATTGAATCTTCCTTGTCATGTACCCATTGATCTTACCCTTAGTAAACTTCCAGAATATTCTAAAATTCTCTCTTCCCAAGAAAATTAATAGGAGAGATATTATTGTGGATGCTTTTACTTGCTGGCTGATGAAGAGGGTTTATCTAGCAACCTCATACGGTGGTGCAATCCTTATAGTGGATACATACAACCATTTATAGTGGGCTCATCTCTTTGCATTTTGTCCTTATGTTTAACTTAGAAGTTTGTTAAAATGATAATATTGGTCCACTAAAAATCATCTGCTAGAAGGCTAGTTTCTTGCTGGTCCATTCTTATCCAGAATATGATGTTAGCTGTCATCTTCATCTTTCTGCTTTTCATTGTTGACGAGGCTGGATCAGTAATATGATTTCACCAAATAAAGTAATTTGTTTTAAATTTGAAAAAAGAAAACCAACCAATTAAAGCTAAAGGTTTATGGCATAACAATATTGTTACAGATGTCAAGGCTTTGAATAGGATACGCATTTAATATATTTCGACTCGTTATATTATCCAGAAATTAGACAAGTCGTCATCTTACTCTTTACTCTGTTAAGTGGATAAGTGATTATTGAATTGTGATAAATTCAACAACCAAATATTTAGTGGACTAAATAAAGTAAATATGTTATTCCTCCTTTTGCTTTTTTGTTCTTTTATTTTATTTTAGTTTACTTTTATTTTTAAATTCTTCTTTTCTTCTCCTTTTGTCTTCTTCTTTCTCTTTTAAAAAAATTTAGACTTAACTTTTTTGCAGTTGTGAGCCACAGTGCTTTTGGGTAATTGCCAAAAACATACTTTTTCTTTATTTGGAAATTATTTATTGTGCTGAACATTGTCCTTGAAAGCTAATATAAACAAGTCGACCATTGGATCAACCTAATTAATTTTCATCTATAACAAATTTGTAGTTTTAGGACATATTTTAACCGCACTTCAGCTCTGCTAAATGAGTTGGCAGTTATTGTACTTTGTTTGGGGACAAGTAACCAACAATAAAAATGTTTTTCTTGCAGGATGTACAGTATGAGTCTCTTGAATCAATGTATAGTATGAAGCATTTTGTAGCAAGGTAAATATTTAACACACTAGCTACAGTTGATGTTCAGCATGAATTATTGTAACCTGTAACTAATGAAAGGCAAATGTGTCTTTTTTCCTAGAAGGGAGTCCCCTTGGAAAGTAGATGGTGAATCAACAGGAGTATCTTCAAAGCTAAAATTGCTTGAAGAGGAGCTTCTGAATTTGGAAAAAGTTGGTAAGACTGATTTATCAAAAGTTCCATCATCGATGAGGAAGCAGGCAAAGAGATATCAAGCTCTTGGAGGGAAGATAGATGATCTGTGCAGAAAAATGGTAATTCTAACAGCCTTTCATCAATTGCTTTCATGCCTTCATGTATATTGTCATAATTCTAACAGTTTTAATCATTTATTATCTTTCTTCGACGGAAAATAGACAATCTATGCAGAAAGAATGTTTGGTTATGTTTCCATTTTATTATATAGACATAAATGTTACAACAGACTGCACAGGGGTTCTGTTGGACAATCTTAGACTTATCACTGGTGGTATTTAGGAACTTGATTAATCAATTCAATCCTATCTTTGCCCTGCTCAACGTTCTGATTATGGTAGTGAACTCTAGGGGTCAAAGTCGGTTCATAACAGTAGGAATTATATCTCTCTCTGACATAAAAATCGAACCCTGGGCCTGTCTCTACTACTCTTTGCATATGTTTAATTGTTTTAATGAGTGGAATACTAAATATTAGCCACTCCATTTCGGGTTGTGTTTCTGAGAAGAGTTTTCTTATTTTTACAGCAGGCTAGTGATCCCTGCGAACCCACCCTCACTACAGAATTTCGAACTCAGAGACAAACTGAGTTCTTACTCGAAGCATTTCGACTCCAGCAACGGGCATCTGAAACCGGTCAGAAGTTGATGGCATTACAAACTGAGATTGGAAAGAGTAACCATGGGGATGAGCTAGGGAGCCAGGCCAAGCTTACCACCAAACGGTCTTTGGATTCCATTAAAAACAACTTCAAAGAAATCCAGAGAAATTTGGAGATATGGTTGGCCAGAATTATTGGAGATCTTGAAGGGATTCTAGCCAGAGATGGTGCATCTCGAGTGAGGGATTGTTATATTTCTAGACACCCTTTCGTTCAGTAGAATCAGGGACTGCTAATCTCATATCTCCATCCAACAAAAATGTGTTTTTTTTTTTTTTTAGCTTTTTTTGTATGTAATCTGGTCCAAAGCCATAAAAGTGGCTTTTAGATGTCCAATGGAAATTGAATCATCTCCTTTCATCACGTGATTGAATCGACCAGTCATATGATTATCTTTCTTTGGCCGGAAAATGTATATTTTTAGGTAATGTTACATTAACACCCTTCTGTTTTTTTAATTTCATATTGCAATATAAATGAAACATGAGAGGTAGTTTTGTAATTTCAGTAAATCCAAAAGCATTGCTGCAAAAACTGGCAAAAAAGCGAAGAGGATGGGTACTGTAATTTTCTCATCCAAAGACAAAAGTCATGTTGCAAGGTGGAACCAAACCAAACTGGGAAAATAGAATCTACTACTACTCACATAATTGAATATAGCCAAAATAGAAAAGTCATATCTATTATATTGGAGTACGAAAATTATTTTAGGCATTACAAATAAGTACTTAAATTTTAATTTTTTTTTTGACATTTTAGTAAAAACGGGCGAAAGTGTTATACTTTTAGACGTTAATATTTATGTTTATTTTCGTCCAAAATTTATGCGTTTAAACGCACATGCGTTAATAGGGGTAAACTCGGTTTTTTCACATCTTATTTTCTTTTTTTCTCTCTCAATTGGTCTGTTGTTAAACACCAAAACATGAATTTAGACCCAAAACCAAAGAATCTAAACCAAAAGCAATGAAGATTTATGAACTTCAGCAGTTAAAAAGTAGATTAAACAATAGAAATTGCTGTGAAAATTATGCTTAACTATGCTGGAGTTCAGTTTTACTTTGAGTTGTGTATGTCAAAAATGTGATTTTACAATATTGTTATATTCTGAGTTAAATTGACGTGTGGATATTGCAAACTGATGTATTTACATTGTGCTGTTAGCTTTGGCAAATTTTTATTTGATAAAATAGTTAGAAATTACATGAAAAAAGTCCAAAACTTGTATCAAATTTTGAGTTGGATTTTAATTCTTAGTGGCTTTTACACAAATTTAATTCTTGGTCTTCGTCGGAACTGATGAGATGAAGCCAGCAGAACCATCTTTATGGAAAATGATGGCTAGAACCATAAAATTTTGGCAGATCAAACACCTAAGTGGTCGCGCCCCAACAAATAAAAATCATAAGATGTACCCGTGGTCAATTTCAGGTAAAAACCACCAAAAATTCAATTTCATGTAAAATTGAAATCAAACTTCGATTCATATGGATTTCATTTAAGACTGTTTCATGCAATTTCTAAGCATTTTGCCAATTTCAAAATTCAATTTCATGCAGTTTTTACTTCTCTCTGTTTATTTAGCTTTCTGTTTTTTTGTTTTTTTCTTAAGCTTTTTTTATGAGCTTTTTATGAGATTTTTTTATTCAACATAAAATCTTTTTTTTTTCGGGCACCAGTTTGAGTTTGAACAGAGAAGTGAAAGAGAGAACTGAGAGAGAGAATATAGAAGAGGGATAGGCAATTGAAATAACTGGGTTTACCTTATTGTTGTTCATCACTTGCAATTCACGTGAGTTTAAAAGTAAATTTTAGATGAAAATAGATGTAATTACTAACTATATAATACTTTGGCCCGTTAAAGTATTAAAATGCATAAATAAATATATATTTGTAACGTTCAATATAATTTAGATACTCTCAATATAATTAACCCAAAATTAAAAACTAAATATCAGAGTGGAGAAACTCCACATAATTTCAATTGTATGATAATTTTTGCATATTCATAGATAATAGAAAAGCTAAGCTATTTTTGAATTGATCAAGCAAAATAATATTTCAGTAGAATAAACATATAAAAACATAAATAAACATATATATAAGACATTTGTCTCACATACATATATAAAACCGATCATGTAGGACCAAATGTGAGACGGCACTGCACCCATTCCACCAAAGCTTTTCTCGAAAATTATTGTTCAAAAGGGAAAGATAATTTTCTTCGTTTCGCATGAACTTCTGTGATGAATTAACGTATATATTTGCCCCTTGTACAACAAATTAATACCATTATACCATCTCTTTTTTCCTTTTTTTTTTTTTTTTTTTTTTTTGATGAATACCATTATACCACCTCTTTTGAAGACTCTCAGCATAAAAATTGATAGTCCACTGTCCATCGACATAAATGGCATAATAAATTGTTCAATTTTCGTATATAATTTGCAGGGATTTAGAGAGCTATCCAGAGGTTAGAAATTTGACAGAGGAGGATTGATGACCCACCAAGAAAATGAGGCAGAGAAGTCAAGGACAAGCAATTAATGAGCTCTCTGTGTGCTTCATTAATTTCAATTTGCCATTTGGTTTCAGCTAATAGAACCAAGTAACACAGCCTGCTTCACAATATTGAATGAGTTGGGGGAGAGAAATGATAGGTGTGATAACTTCTTCTCATGACATTAGATTTTAGTTTACCTAAAAAGATGAAATTCGAGCCTCTAGTTTCGAATAAAAAAAGATGAAATTCGAGCCTAGTTTCGAATAACTTTTATTTATGAAACAGACTAATAGACATGTCCTTTTAATATGAAAATACTATATGAAAAAGTGAATATATCCCTTCCACATATCACTAACTACATGGAAAAGGAATAACAGGTGGTCATGTACTTGCATAAAAAGTTTTTCCTTTAGAAAAGTTTACATTTAATTAGCTTTGTTAAAAACACTATCAAAAAAACTGCTCCAAACATAAGCATCTTTTGGTAATTAGCAGAAGTCTATCGAAAATGTCTTCTTTTTATATACATGTAGAATTAAGAAGGAAAGACTTAAATTAAAGATAAGGAAAATACATAAGAATGTCACCAAATTTTAGTTCAGAGTTTAGCAAATAAAAATTGGTGAATAATACTATCGTAGTAAAATACCAAGAGGATGAGAAACAAAAGTCAATGAGTCACCCGTCCATAGAGAAAAGTGAACAAGTTGTGATCTTCCTTGAAAACTGCATATAAATTTACCATAGAATGGGCACACACACAATTATTTTTTGGACCAACTTTATAATATTTTATTAAAAAAAATGGGCATAAATGAAACCCACAATTTCAAAAATATAAATATGAAAAGTTTTCCATAGAATGGGCATGCGGTACTGTCATCTACACATGCTTTGAATACACCATAAAATGGGCATATGGTACTGCCACCTAAAAATACCAAAAATCCTATTACCAAAAAAAAAANATTTTCCTTATATCATTAGAGTTATTAATTCTATTATTAAGCATAATTAACTCTAATTACTTTGCTAATCACTACTTAAGATTTAGGATGTTACAATAAATAAGTCAGCGCCTCATTCATGCAAACGCCATATTCACTTGCAGTGTGCAACTTTCCGTTCACGCTTAAACCATCTTCGACGAATCTTATATCTCAAGAGACACAAGCTAAGTGGGTTTGGTGGCTTGTTCTTCTTCTTCTCTCTTCCTGTTCTACCGTTTCAATCTTAATCTTTCATATGTCTTTGTAGATTTTTTGCATTAATCTGTAAGATCTTTTGCGCGCTTTCAGTTTTTGTTGCGGATTTGTGTTTTGTTTTGTTTTATTTTATTTCACGGATCTTTCTTGCAATTTTGGGTCTTCTATCATCAACATGTTTTAAATGAAAGTTTGGATTTTTTTTTTTTTTGGACTTAGATTTTGTAACCAAGCAGCAACGAGGGTATGATAGGGGTTTGTTTAATACTGCTAAGTATTTGGTTATTGTCCGTCGGCTTGGTGTGGAGCTTTTTTTTCCCAAAGCTTCAAATATTATTCCAAATATTATTCTGGTTCCTTAGGTTTTTTTATGGCTGAATTTGATTAAAATAAACATAGATGGGGCAGCTTTAGGTAGCTCAGGTTTAGCAGGAGGAGGAGGAGGAGTTTTTAGAAACTGTAGAAGCTTTGTTACAGGTTGTTTCGCGGTGCCATTTGGTAACTTTTGTGCATTTGAAGCAGAGCTGTTAGCTGTTATGCATGCACTAGAATGTGCAAAAATTAGAGCTTGGCATTATATTTGGTTGGAAAAGCAATTCTATTTATATGGTGAGGCTTTTAACGACTCGTTCTGACAATGTTTTTTAGAATTTTCAATCGCGCTAGTCTTTATGTTTGAAATTTATTACTGGTATACAGTTTCAGGTGTCATATTTACATAGAAAGTAATAGAGTGGAATATATTCTTTCAAAACATGCACTGAGGATATCTCAAGCAGTTTGGTGGTCGTCTATTCCTCTTTTCTGTGCTTCAGCGTATCATGAGAATTTGTCTGGTCAAGAAGCTTATAGATTTTCTTAGATTAATTCTGCATGTATGTTTTAGGTAACACGTTAACGGTTATTTCCAATTTGCTGTTTGTATTATGTTTTTCGGATTTGGATATTTTTTTTTTTTTTTGAATTTTTCAATAAAGCTTGCTTGTTCAGCTTTAAATGGAATGTACCAACCTAGTTAAAATGCATTTTCTCTAAATTCTTCAAGTAAATTATTATTATTGTTATTATTATTATTATAAATGTAGCAAGTGATAATTCTTTCAAAATTTCCGCTTTAATGTGTTGTTGCTTGTCATGTCCCTGATACGTACGCAGACCGTCCTGGAATCTTCAATGAGAGGGAAAGGGAAAAGTGGGATGCCTGGAAGGCTGTTGGAGGTATTATACTTAATAAAAGTCAATTATATGCTTAGAAATTTGATCTCAGCCATCGATATTTGGCCAGCATACTGTTTATAAATACTGTATTTTTCTTGTTTATGGCGCAGCGAAATCTAAAGACAAAGCAATGAGCGATTACATCGCCAAGATGAAACAGTTGGTGGAGGAATAAGCAGCTTCTGCTTGATGTTTTCATGTCTGCTGGCTTTTTAGTTTCCGTGTGTTCAAAACTCAGAAACTCCTTATATGGTTTTTCTGGTTCTTGCTATGTTACTACTTATGTCTGAATAAGAATAAGTTAATATTTATAGTAAATGGTTATACTTATTTGTTCAAAACGCTTGCATGGAAAGATAATTATAATATACCTCAAAAAACTACTCTTCAATCTGGCTTTTATTCAAAATTATTTATTTTTATGTTTTTAAATATGGATAAAATAACAATATGCTGGTGTAGAGTCAACAATCCAAGATCATCAACTCTTCCTTTTTCGGGACCTGGTTTTAAAATATTTGAGATTTAAAATATTAGTCATATGTTGAAATGAAAAAAGGTTCGCCATCAATTTTATTAAGGAATGCTGTATCTTAAAATTAAATAAAATTAAAAGTTTATGATACTTTTAAATTTTTTATTAGTTTTCAAATTCAACTGAAATCTATTTAGGGTCAATAGTTTATGATCCAAGTTTCCCAATATCTAGGAATGAAATTTCTTTCTTTGACTAGTTTGTTTAACGCATTGCAAAAATATAATCAGAGATGACATCAATGTATGACTTTCAGTTCATGTTTTTTAAATTCTCATTTACTATTAAGTATTAACAGATGAATAAAATTTAAAAAAGTCTTTAATCAAGCCGAGAAATTTTAACCCACCAATGCTTTTCTAGCATTAAAATGATTGTTAAAAAAAAAAGAATAAAATAGGAGCTACTTTTCGCCTTTTTGGTCGTTTGATGACCACTTGACGTTTCTATTCAACATTCACCAAAAAAACAAAACGTTTCTATTCAACTAATTTTACAGAGAAAAACAAAACTTTTACACGAAATAGACTAGTCAAAAGCAATCTTAGTGAGCAATATCATCCGATTTTATTTTTTTTAATTAAGTTTTAATGTCTATTTCCTGAACAGAAAAAAAAATGATAAATCATGATCCAAATATAAAAAAGTTAAAAGTTAAAATTTTAAATTTTAAAAAATTAAATCATTATTACATGAGCCTCACTATGTATATTATACATCTTTATCTTTTTTGTATTCTATACTAGTTATCTTTTTATCTTAGAAAAGTTTGGTGCTAAATTGCTAATGGGTTAATTACTTAAAAAGGGACAACATAACATTATGCACGTTGTTGGCTATAATTGTTTATATTTGATTGAAAGTACAAAGCAATATGAATGTGAAAAAAAAGCATTAAAACAAAAATAATAATTGAAAATACCAAAACAGAAACAAAGTTGGCATGAACATATGCAATATTGCAGCTTTTGAGCACACACGTTGTTAACGTTTATGCTAAATAAATAGAGTATCATTCTCTCAAGCAAATTTGTATACAACCCTTGGCAAGAGAATTTGATGAATTTATGAAATTCTCTTATCCTGATGTTCTAAGTTTGATAAATGTATACAATTCTCTTAGCCTGGTGTTCTAAGCAATAGTGAAAGATTATATAAACTTTCTTCAATGATGATTAATACATAAATTTATTCCGCTTTTGCATTTTACACCTTTCTCATATTTTTTACCAAATTAAGTTGAAGAAGTACATGGGTTCATAAAAATTAAAAAGTTAAAATGATAGGCCAACAAAAATTCAAAACATTATGCATAAAATTTATCAAATTATATAGCAGATAAATCATACAAACATGACATTGACATTACATAAACTCCAAACCCAAAAATTAAAAAAAAAAAATAGAAATGTACAACACAAGAGAAGGGCTTAGTTGTTGTAGTGCTCAAAGAAAAAAAAAAGAAAATTAAAAATAGAGTTAGAGAGAGGAAAGGGAAATTAAAAGAAAATTTAGCTTTCAACCTCATATAATGGTGCATAAGTGTGTGGCCCATAATAAATTCTTTGACAAAATCTCAATAATCACATAAATGCATATGAAAAGAGATGAGAAAGAAAGAATTGAAAAAAAAAAACCACTTTAATGAAATGAAAGGTGTAAGTTCTTTAGCAAATGCAAAATTAAAATACCTATAAAATTGGATATTGAGGAAAAAAAATACATATATAACTTCTAAGATTGAGAAAAAAAAAATACATATATTACATGATACTTATCACCAATTCTGAATCCCATTGAGCTCTTTGCTTTTTAAAAAATATAGTATAATTGATATAATAGAATTAGAAAAGATTAATTGAGAACCACACAAATTTTTAACCTAGCAAAAGAAACATATATGCACAAGTCAATTTTTTACAATGGAGAATATTGAAATATGAGGTTGATTTAATTGGTTTGTTACTCACATTTATTTATAAAAAAATTGATATTTTTGTATTTTTTTTCTATTTGAAATTAATAAAATAAAATAAGCATCATCCATTTAAAAGAAAAAATTAAAGATTATATATGAGATTGGAAGATTCAGCTTTCCTTTTCTAACACCACTAAAAAAGAGGATCAAAAGCGTAGGGTAAATACCGACGATTTAAGTGTTTTATACGACGGATCTAAACTTTATAAAAAAAAGCATCGTATATAGTCACAAACAAATACAACGGTTAAAAACCGACGTCGTAAAATTTTATACGACGTATTATACCGTTGATTTTAACATTGTTGAAACCATCTAAACGCCACGAAGCATGTTAAAGACGACGGTTTTTAATATGAATCATCATTAATACAGTGAATTATAAACGACGGTTCTAGCATAGGCATGTCGCTTATGCATTTAAACATGCCACATGGCATACGACGGTTCCACGTGGATGGTCGCTTATACATCTCGTTAATTTTTTTTGGCTTTTAATAAAATTTTAATTAAAAATATATTTTCAATTAAAATAAAAACTACACAAATGATAAATTTATTATATTAAATTATACAAAATTGTAAACAATTCTAATTGAAATAACATTACTAATTACAAAACTCTTATACATAATTCTTAATTAAACTAAACTAATAGTGTCATATATTTATTTAACTACTTATACTCATCTAAGAATTTTAAATAATTATTAAATTCTTTTAAGAAAATATGCAATCCAATTTTCTCTAAATTCATCCACAAAATATTATACCCAAACACAATTTTTAAGCTGTACAAAAAAAAAATCAAACAAGTAATATTAATGCATTAATAAACATAATATTATATATAAATATAAAACAATTCTAAAATTATACTTACAATATAATGTAACTGAAACTGTGGTGCAAGATGAATCGATGTTTATTATTTTTTTTCATCATCATGCATACATAATATGCACACTCATGATGTGAGAGTTACAAATGTGCCTACAAAAAATTATTTTAAAATATTAATATACATAATTTTTAATACTTTAACATTAATAAAATAATTAATTAATATATTTTATATTTCCGTCTAGCTAACTCAATGTTTTATCCTTCGATCTTTGCAACTTCGACTCATTTCATAATATCCAAACTCTATATATGTATCATTTTATAAATTTAAAAAATAATTAAAAATAATTTTAATTACTAAAATTGACTTAATAATTTTATAAATTAACTTATTTATTTATTAATTATTTAAAATGATATCAAAGTTTTAATGCTGCCGGAATCAAAAATATCACAAGGATGAGAAACAAAAGTCAATGAGCCACCCGTCAATAGAGAAAGGTGAACAAGCTAAGTTTACCATAGAATGGGCATAGACACATAATTATTTTTTGGACCAACTTTATAATATTTTTTTAATTAAAAAATAATGGGCATAAATGAAACCCACTATTTCAAAAATATAAATATGAAAACTTTACCATAGAATGGGCATACGGTTCTGTCATCTACACATGCATTGATTACACCATAAAATGGGCATATAGTACTATCACCTAAAAATACCAAAAATCCTTTTAAAAAAATAATAAAAAAATCAGCTTGTCATAGTATGCTTTGCATCCCCATGCATATAGTCCCTATGCATGTTCATCATCCTCCACGGCCTCGATAATATCTATAAGTGGTCCTAAGTGTCCTGACTATATATATATATATATATATATAT